>JAQIXS010003435.1:0-18202 GCA_034700785.1 Rossiulus vilnensis | reverse complement strand
TGTGCTAGAAGCCATTTCTGGGTCATTCTTTCCAGAATTTCTTTTTAAAAATACGAAAATATTTTTTCATGGATATATTTTTTGCAAAGTTTTCAAATCAACTTTCAAGGTCAATTTTATTGACTTTCAAATTGTATATATTTTTTTGTTATAGGTGTTTGTGACTTCTTAAATATTACCATTGGTGGACAAAGAAGGGAGGGACGGTTGTCGTAATTTCCTTGTTATTTATAATAAAGTTCAAATAAGTTCCAAATTTATTTATTCAAAATGTGTTTTTTTTCCGATGATTTTCAAAAAAAAAAAAACTTATGCGACCGCTTAAAACGGGTCTTCTCTGCATGACATTGTTGCATTGCGGGTTGCAAACCGTTTTTTTCCCCAATTTCTTAATTTTTTTCATAAATAAACAGGACATTTCGAAATTATAATCCGAAGCTGAAACCGTAGTGGACGACCAATTCTTAATTATGGAAAATTAATTTAGCAATCAATTATTTGAAGCAAAGATATTGTACGAGTAATTTTTTTTCATGGCCAGCATGCTTTTAGCTCAGTTCAACCTTTCCCCCTCCTCCCAAATAAATCCTTGATCACCCACTGCATAAATAATTAAATAATAAAAAAATATTTATTCAGGTGAATTGATGAAGATTCTGCCCTCTTAGCAGATGCATTCTCAAAAGCTTCATAGATGTCGCTGGGACCGTACGAAAAATTTCCTTTCAGGATTTCGAGATTAAGAACCATTTTGGAAAAAAAGGTCAGTTTTTTAAACCTGTTGTCGGCATTGCAGACAATGACAGCAACAGAGGCCGAAGGTGGGATGGGTCATTTGGTGCTCGCGCGTGTATATACCTGGGTGGGTTGGCCCATTTTCATTGAACGAAATGTCATCTACAGTTCTAGACTGATTTCTGAACACTTGGCCCAGGGGCTCGCTGGCTCATTGATGGACAACGGCGATTTTCTTTGAAGAAAGATTGACCATGTCCTTAGTACTTATACTGATGCCCTCCATCAGCGCATGGGGAGAACAGGGCAATTGTTCGCTATTGGATTTTCGGCTATAAAATCCACAGGTGGTTCGAGAAATGGTACACATTTAGGTGTATTTTTTTCTCCCTTAAGACTCTTTCTCCCGCCATTAGGGCCAATGAAGTGCGTTGCGCAGGTAATGGGCTAGACCTGGAAACCACGTGTTTTATCACTGCCCTCAAACGCGAAGTCAACCTTCTTTGAGGCCTTAGCTTGTCAAAGGTGTTTGCTTTCTGTAAACTTGGGTATATTCAAGGAACGCTAATGTGCCTTCTCGACTCAATGGCAAATGATTTCCAGCTTTTCATGTTCACTACAATTAATCATGTTGTAAATTTCTCCAGAGTTCGATCAATAAGGTTGATTCTATCTTCTTTACCTTCCCTAAAATCACTACTTAATAAACTTTGCTTTCTTTCAATCCTCCTCCCTTAACGCCGATCCAAAAGGCTGACCCCGGTACAATAAATTACTTTTTTGATCCTTCGAACAATTTATTATAATTCCTAAATTACTTTTTTCTCTCGTGTACCATTGGTTATCCACTAGGATATGCCTTTTTTATTTGTAAAAAATAAAAATTAACTTAGGACAAATCCAGATTGCAACCTTTGAAATCGGGGTTTGCCTGCCCCCGCGCTGAAACCTTCGAAGATGGGCATCAGAAGTTGCTGCTGGATTTTTTCTATGTTTATTTATTGAATATTTAATATTTTTGCCGTAAATCAAATGGACTTCTTCACTGGAAAAATAAATGCAGTGTGCATGTAAAGCATTGATATTAAATATTTCAACCAAAAAAAATTCGGCTGGTTTTGCCAACCTATCTTGTCGTTTCTTTCATTCTCATTCCCTCTTAACCAAATATCTTTCCAAATTTTCGTCATTACTACTGTTTATAGCTTCAAATGAAATCTGCCCAATTTCTCAACCGTTTCAGCAAATGTTCTAGGTTCTTGTGCAATATTAAATTTTCATAACTTTGGACAGATTTATCAAATTAGGTGTGGAATTCCCCTGTGGTGCAACTTTGTTGCAATATTGGTTTGAAATCTTAATTGTTTACTGTAACTACCGACTTTAATTTTTGGCAAATGTGGTAAACAGTTTGCTTTATCTTCTATCGAAGCCAGTTGATAAGTTTAATTCAGCAAAAATAACAAGTTTTGCTACAAAAAAAGACGCTGGACTTCACTGAACGTGTTTGAAACGTGATTTGTCGTACAGAAACAGAAGATTTAAAATTTAAAATTGTTTAATCACTTTATAATGTCTATGGATTAGGCTTCTAGAGGTGTCCCCCGTATTGTGCATTGCTAATGGACGCTTTTTGCCATTTGTGTTAAAATAAAAGTTGTAGTTTCCTATAATGCTTCAGTTGAAAATCGATCACGTGGAAAGAAGATATAATTTCCAAATATTGATTCATTAATCAATGGCAACACGAACAGAGATCATATATTTCAGGCATGTCAACGGACTAAATTTCAAGGCCAATTAATATCGGGCTTGTTCATTTCTGCGAAAAGATAACCTTGATTGTTAAGGGTCGCAACGCACGTTTTTATACTGTATATGGCTCATAAGTAATGTTTTTTTAATTCCGTTTACAAGTTTGGTTTAGATATAAAAAAATATCGCAAAAGTACTGTTATCTGTATTGACAAGTGGTGAGGGGGGAATTTCAATCATTTTATTTAATAATTATTGAGTATACAGGCATGATTTTCTTGTCTTGTGCATTTTTCAGGATTTATTACAAATGATTTTATGGCATTTTTGAGGTATTTTTGCTTCCTCAAAACCAGAAATGCTAAAAATACAATAAGATGTTTGCTTACTACAAATAAAATTATTAGAAAGGCAAGAAAATAAATTTGGGCTTCATGAAGAAACTGAAAAATTATATACTGAATGACGACACAAATTACTTAATTATTTTTAAGAAATGTTAAATGCAAATCGCTTAAAATGTTTCCTTAAGAATAAAATGATATTATGCCTTGCGACTTGACAACAGCGTATTCTAATGACGTCATTTAAGAAATAGCCATGTGTTAATGATCTACACTGATGAACAGAGAGACTGGCCCACCTAAAGGTTTTAAAACCTAAACTCTATTTTATTCAACAGGAAGATATCCAACTTCAAATCAGAATAGCTAGTGTTTTAAACAATTTAAAGCACTTTCAAATGCACCTAAAATGACCTAAAATGTCCAAAATTACCCTTGAATTTCGTGGGTTAATAGCTTCAAAATGCAATGCCATAAAATTCACACTATTTGATGCAAATGTATCGTGCTTCAAGAATCAAGCAAAGTATGGCAAACATAATCATTTCAACTTGTAAATCTCATAAAAATGTATTCCCTGCAGAAATGCTTTTATAATGACAGGGGATGCAAATGTTCCAAAAATGCAAATGGTTTACTGTTGTTTTAAGGCTTTTTATCCGATAAATTAATTAGGAGAATTAGCAATAAATTGTTCAAAAAACGATTTATTGCGATTTTAAATTGCATATCTACTTGCTGAACAAAATGCATATTTTTAATGCCTATATGTGGTTATTTTTAAGGTTGAAATTCGAAAGTTCTTAAAAAATATGTGAATTTCACAAAATTATAATTTCACCAATGATATCAAATTGGTATCTACAGTGATTGCATAATTTACCAAAGTACCAAAAAATAAGTTGAGAAATATTAGAAACATGATTATGTGGGCTGCAAACTGGAAAGTATAGTTGTTGTTTTTTCTGTTCGGGTTCTGCGCCATAAAAAAACTCTTGGTCAGACATATAGATTTGTTTTAATCGCGGTGTGGCGCCACCTCGTTTAATCAGCCAGTTTTATAAGTAAATCACATATAAGTCAAAATTGTTGCGCTGAGCTGGGAATGCAGAAATAGCGAGGAGTTTATTTGGGAATCCTGCAAAGCATAGAAATGAAGCAAATTGTCCACTCTTGGACGGGGGCACCTTAATTTTGATTGGGCGCCAAGCTGGCGCCATCTATAATTAAGTTTCTGCGGTGGAGCAATGAAAGTAGTGCAAAATTTGCGATGTGACCAGGATTTGTTATTAAGCCTAGGCCTAGCGCAAAACAAAAGTTGAACTTTTAATTTGAGTCGGCGAATTGCTATCAAGAATTTGGCACTGCGTGGTGCTTCTAAGGGGCGTTCGGACGTTCTAGAAGCAGTCGAAATCAACTTAATCAACCAGGGGAAATTTTCAATTTTAAAAGCTGATTTTTTTAAATGGAGTATTGATGATGCTCAATTTAATATAATGTAACTCCCCCAGCCCACTAAAAAGTAAAGTTTCTAATCCAAAAATGGGAAATGTGTGGGGGGATTTACACATCTGACCCATCATGAACAAGAGGGGGTAAGTGGTCAACAATTTCAGATGTTCAATCTGTCAATCAGACCATTCATCTTACGAGGCACATCAAATCAGCATACACATGTGCGTTTTTTCTTAGGCATTATGTCTAATATATCGATCGATTTAATTATAATTCACACCTGTATTTGTGTGGAATATATTAGGTCGAATGACCTAACCTGGATGGAAAAATTAAATATGATCCTACATGTAAATGGCCATGTGTTCATATACTGTCTGTACAAGTCCATCATATCCTTACACTTCCATATGTGCATGTATTCATACATGCTTTAAGTCCTGGAGTGTATAGCCATATGATATACATATATGCATTCACATTCTTACAAATGATTATTTATGTCAAATTAATTACTGATATGGTCATACATATGCATGTATATCATACCTGGGAAATTAATACTGTAACTTTTATTAAAGTAAAAAAAGTAATGCGATTCTTTAGTAGAAAAGTGAATATTTTCTTTATCTGGCCGAGTAAGCAACCATATATGGCTTTATCTAAATTTGCCATTTATGACGATGCTAATAGCAGGCTACAAATGGTTCATACATGGCCAGTCATGGCATAACTACAAGTGTGTATACACTGTAACCCCATACGAATCTGGGAATGCAGACGACACGATGTCTGAAGTCATTGGATTAACTTTGGGCATTTTGCTATGTATGGCAATGAAAGTATTTGGCCATATATGGCTCATACACAGTTATGGCCATATATGAGGTTATCTATGTATATTACCCCATTTATGGTGATATTTAACTTTTCCACCCGGGGAAGGCCCAGGGTTTGGAGTCATTTCATGTAAAAACGTGACATCGTTTTAATCAAACTTGATGTTGCTTCGAATTGAAATAAGTAAAATTTGTCCTTTGCTTAGTGAAACTGACATCACTTTTGCAAATGTCATCTGGATTTTGGACAATTTGGGCTGCCTTAGACGGTAGGAGTGGTTTGTCCAATTTTGACACTAATGTACTGGAGGGGTGTAGGAGGGTAGGAGAATTGACATTTTGATAAAAGTCCTTCATGAGTAAACCCTAAAGGTCTTAAATAATGAGGGCTGCTTATAAAATCGTACTGCTCTGAGACTTCCTTCAGAGCAGGCTAGTTCCAGGACATCAACTTGGCATAATTCAAGCTAGCAAACCTCCTTTCATATCTGGTTGTGTTCCATGATGGCGCTAGTGTAGGTGTAGCATCCTATTAAAGTCGCGTGTGAAGGACGGTTTGTTGTTTACATTTGTTCCGTCGAATTCCTTCTTGTTTTTAGTATTACACAAAGAAGTAGTAGTAGTAGTTCCCATTTTCAGTGTTTTATCTTTAGCCTGTTGGCATGTGAATGCCCCTTGCGTGTACGCCAGTGAACCTTTGCTCCACGAATACTTCAGGCTGTGTTGGCGCCATCTTTTTTTTTGTTTTGTTTTTGTTTTTGACCGGCTGTTCGCAGTCAACAAATGTTATAAAAGAAAGTTGGTGGTGGCAAACAACAACTCTCGCTCTCTTTCTTAATGCCAATCTGGCCTACTCAACGCTAATCCCTGGCGATCGGAAGCGGAATTGGTTTTAGAGATGACAGGAAGCGGAAATCGATCATCGGAACGAGATTTGTTGGGGATTTGCCCGAGATAAAATAACTTTTAGAACTGATGTCATTTGGGTTCATGTGGGAGATGGAATAACTTAAAACTGACAACCTTTGATGACTTTTTAAACTGGCTTATTAAATAGGAAATATAAATGGTGCTGAGTTAACTAAATTGATGATGGCAGATAAAGTTGCTCTTCCATTTCTCAACACTTCTTGCAAGTGACATCTCGTATAAAAAATGATGATGTAATAGCAAAGAACTTTTCATTACATTCCTAACACTTCCTTTAATAACTTTTATCGATGCCATGTTATAGTATCAGTAATCAATAAACAGGTAATTTAGTTTGCGATAGTTAGATATTCAGTAAGCAGGGTGTCCCAGAAGTCGTTATATTTTAACGAAATCAGATGATACAAAACATATCGTATTTAATTTTTATTTAATTTAATTTTAATCTTCTGTTTGCAAATGTTTTTCTGTATTTTTCCTTAATGTTTCCTCAAGTTCTCCCGATTTCATAAAAATACGTAGGGCATATCCTGATAAAATTAATACAATCTATAACATTTGTTAGATCTATGTATGTATCACATGTGTACAGTCCATCTTTACTGGCTTAAGTCATATGTAGGGCATTTAATCCGTCTAACGTTCACTAATTTAATTGGCAATCAATGTCAAATATACAGAGATGCCCGCTTAGCTGAAATCTAATACTAATCACGAGTTATGGTGATGCCATATTTACGATTTCATAATTGTAATCTTCCTTAGGCTCAGTCACTTTATATGCCTCAATATTATAAACAAAATATAGATCATATTTGCATTTACTATCATACTAGAAATGTTACGTAATGTTCACAAGCTCACTTTGCTGAGTTTTGGCATCAATGACTTTGTTTACAATGTCATTTTTATTGCGTTGTCATTCTTAAACCGTTTTGCATGCAATACTAAGGATTGCATGAAGTCAAGGGTTGCGTTTTACGTGGGTTGACGTCCTCATTTTGTCAATTTAAATAACAGATTATTTCGGTGCAAAACAGATAAAACGGATTCAAGCTTACTATTTCGATACGTGTTGCCGGTTTTTTTTTTTGCAAATTTTGTAAACACTATTGAAATATCAAGTTTCGTACTAGTCATTCAGAATATGGCTGATTGATGCCATATCATCATCGAAGTATAATAGAAGTTATTACATTCATGCATTTGTCTTACAATGGATAACGATCGTTATAGATACATGCGCATGTAAATACTGTATAGCGTTACAACTGGATGCTTAATTTGTATTTTAAAATCGTAAACTGAATTTACGTTTGACCCCGTTCGGATTGGTCAGAGTCAAAGTTCACCATTGATAAATTTGATCGCCAATTAAGGCTATATTTAAATTCATGTACTTATTTCATTGAATTGAATATCTTTCTAATAACATGCAGTGTGTTTTCGAAAACACATTGCTGAGGGTGATCCTAATTTCATCATTTGCTCGAAATATTCCACAACATTACGCAATCAGGCATGAGTCTTTTTGGTAAGGAAAAAAAGATTTATCTGCAACTTTTGGATAAGTATCAAGGAATTTCTTATTAATATTGGCAAGGAAATGGCACTTTATAATATTTAACATTTCAGCAAAACGCTGCGTGCAAAAATTTACAAATTAAATGTGATGCCCGTTACATTTACGATCAGCGCAATGACATTTGCACAATGTTACAGCATCAGAAATTATAGATGGCTTCCTATTCATGATAGATGGATATTATTCATCATGGCGTATGCTGAAAAAAAAAATGAACGGAATTTTGATTACATTGTCAGCCTGGACAGCAGGAGCAAACTTCATATAGCTACTTCTACACCACAGGTGCCAAGGTGGAAGAACATTGCATTCAAATCTGCTTATGAAAATCCGAACCTATTGGTCCTCTTTCTAATATACATCAGACCTTGGAATTCTCCTTTTAGAGAATAGCCCTAAGCTTACGGAAATTCAGTTCGACAATGATGGTGATGGCCATAAAGTCGAATTAAAAAATGATTCACATAAGGTGATGCCTGCAAGTTTATAGAAGAACTTTTTTTACTCGAGATAGCCCATACTATCTTCCCCTAAAATCGTTACTATTCCTCTTGAAATACCCGGTATATTCGGTCAGGAAACGCTGTTGTCAACTTCTGCTGTAGGAAAGAAGGATGCTGTGAATTTACTATGACTCCTTATGGTATAGCCTGTGTCTTCTTGGCAGCCATGTTGTTTCCTAAAAACAGGAAGTGGGTTCAGTGATAACATATTGCACAGCTCAAGTATTGTGCAGTGAAACCAAACGTAAGGAGTCTTCATGTGGGTCATTGTTCTAACGGTTTTAAAGTTTCCAAAAAACTTTTCAAACTGCTGGTTGTGAACTTGTGAGGACTGACGAGAGCAAGTTGGAGCTACCGCATCAAAAATCCTCGAGTGTCATTGCCAACCAGATTTTCAGAGCCTGTTGTTTCGGTCCCGTCCTGATTGAAAAGGGTATGTGGGTAGGGAGGCATTGAGCAGACATGGGTGGCACCTATTGATAGCCAACGACAAAACCAAAGTAATCGGACCTCCAAATGACCATTTGTGTGGGGTCTTTGCGGCAAAAAAAAAACCACCCAGATTCCAGACTAGTTTCAAAGAGATCACCAGGAACTGCTGTCCTCTGTTCGCTTGATGTTGGTGGCCCAGTCAACTCCTTTGTCCCTCTGCTTCGTCGGACTTTTCGGTGCAGAAGTCAAAGGTGAAAAGCATTTGCCACTGGTCTAAGGTGTTAAACACCACTGAGAGTGGGTATTGTGGCGCTGATTAGTTCCTTAATGGCATCTAGGGTATCCAGGGGTCTGCAATGGCCTCGGGCCTACGTCAATTGTCCCTCGTCTGACCATGTGACATGGGCATGTGTGTCCCACACTGTGGCTTTTCTTCGAGCTTCGATTGAAATTTATGAGACATTTAAAAAGTCTCGACTGTGAGACAAAAGACAAAGAGGCTGCGAAGGGACATTAAACGACAAAGTAATGTCCAGGTAAGCAGAACTGGGGTGCTTCACTGTCCACCTGGGTGCTTAAAAACTCATTCAGGGAAAAATGCACTGTATGCCCCATCCTAAGTTCCTTGCCCATGGGATTTGGTGACTATGGTCGTTTCCTACAGTCCACATTTCTCATAGTCGAATACTATAAAAAACGTGTGTTGTTGTATTCTTCTTAATTGCAGAAAATGACTCAGTTTATTTTGGTCATTATTTCTGTTTCGGACCAGCTGGATTTACTTCATGCTTGGTAGCTTCATAAATCAAGTAGTGAACTTTATTGGGCTACACATTCCACCAGTTTTCTGGCCTTTCCAAAGGGTGATATGTCGCAAAATATCACGATGATCGTTGATTATCATATCGACACACACAAAAATACCCACCATTGCACTATGCAAAACAAAAATCACAATTTTGCTTGAAACACTTGTTATAATTGCAAAATTTGTTTTGCCGTATAGAATTCGTTGTCCATTAGTTTGCGTTATTTTTTATAATTTGAAAAGACCTGGGCATCGTGAAGATCCCCTCATTTCTTATTATATTTATTCCTATAAAATTATCCAAATGTTATAAATGATTTATTTTTGCTGATGGCAAGTTTATATCTTTCAATTTCATGGTTTTTGTTGTTTCATTATTATTTTACTGCCTTTTTTAAATCCATATCAAGTCAAACGGCATCCATTAGCTGAGTTAAGAATCACTTTAGCAAATTCTTTTCTCATTTGTGTGTTTTCTTTGTTTTGCTCACATTATTAAATAAGTTATTGCTAACATCTTTCAATTTTATCCACAACCTGTACCTGCCAAATACCTTGCCAAATACAGTTGTGCGTAAGCCGTAAGATCAAAAGCTCTTAGTTCTTTCATTTCATCAAAATCGGCCACTACTATGCCTCTTCGAATAAACAAACGTCCTATTTTTCTCCTCCACAGGTCTGATAATTGCTTTTTTGTCGTTGGAGCCGCAAGAAACCTTTAATAAACAGACAAACATTTTTATACCAGAATTGATTCCTGATATGTTTTTAATTTGTAGTTGCATTTGAAGTAGCTCCAAAGGCTCTCGCAAAATTATTTCTCAGCCAAACATTTTGTCTTAACATCTACTGCGCATTTGGCACGGAAAATTGATATGTTGTACGGTTATGTGGGCGATCCCCATGACGTCATCAGCCGCATTCTTGAGGCTTGGTATCGATGACGTTTTCAGCATGAAGTAATGCGTGGACGGAGGGTAATGACCTTTGCAATATTTCCTCCAATTGGGTTTTGTTTTCTCAATTATGGCTACTTGGCAGCTATATGGTCAACATGTTTGTCCCCTGCTATTAGCATATTGGTAAGGGTGCTAAGGGGTGCCTTCTTACACCCCCTTCCTGCTTGTTGTCTTCTCGCGAGAGATCCAAATACCAGAGCATTCTGGGAAGCCATCCTGGCTGATGGATCACGGGGTTCACCCATGGTGGCTTCCGCTCTTCTCAGAAATATATTCACTGCAGAAAAAAAGATTGTTTTCGACAGTTTGTTCGTGTGGTTTCGACTAATAGGTATCACGTATGGCTAATTGTGGTGTAATTGAGCCATGGTGGCGATGACGTCATGCACCAAGCATGGACATTCCAGGGTTTAATTCATTTTTAATAACAGGTGGTGGGACAGACGGAAAATATTTCCAGTTAAACGAGGTGATTACTGTACGATTTCATCATCTTTGTTTCTTTAAAAGTTATCCTACTGCTGTTTTAGCATCCTTTAGGATTCTATTCCGTGCAAAAAATTACACATTTTAACTTAAAACTGGTAAATTTATTTTCACCAGTGTAGAATTGGTCGTCCACTAGGGTCTGAGTGATTTTTTATAATTTGAAAAAGTCCTATATATTTATTTA
Source organism: Rossiulus vilnensis (assembly GCA_034700785.1). NCBI lineage: Eukaryota > Metazoa > Arthropoda > Diplopoda > Julida > Julidae > Rossiulus > Rossiulus vilnensis. The sequence goes on along the minus strand of JAQIXS010003435.1, from coordinate 7,184 downwards.
AAAACATAAACTTGAAAAAAAAAACAAGCCGAAGCAACATCCGATGTCCACTTTGAAGGTTTCACTGAGAGGATGTCGAGAGGGTGATGAAGATTTGTCTGTACAAAATTATATCTGCAATTAAATATTTCGTTTAATATAATTTAAACTTGTAAAACTGAAACAATTCAATAAACTTGAAACAACCGATGCCCATTGTTTAAAACATATTTTCTGTAATATTTAATATGAAATAGAACTTGAAAGAAAAATCATTATGCGACCTCCAATAACGGTGGACAACCAATTCTATGCAAGTGGAAAACCAATTCTACACTAAAGAAAATAAATGTAGCATATATAATAAGAATTTGAAGCATAAAAATGTAATTTATCGCATCATGGGCATAATTTTTAATCGGCATTAATTACGAAGTTAAATAAAGCCAAAGTTCTGTTATTCAGACACGTTATAAAAGTTGGAATAAATCATACTTAACTCATACTTAAGTCAACTTTATGTAACAATAATTAATTTTCATCTTTATTTAATCCTTAATGTTTTTGATCTCAATCTCATTTTACAATAAACCAATAAAAGTACCAGCCAAAAGATGCATGCGTACTTACCTTTTCCGTCTATTCTCTACAAAAACGTTGCATGAATGCTGTTTAGGACCACTGGAAATTGTAAAGGCAACTTTAAAAATCCAAATTAGGATTTTTTTTCTTCTGATTTTTCCAAATGCATGTAAGCTGTAAGTATTCACTGACATTGCATTCATTTGTATTTTCCATTTACATTCAATTCCCGATTTCAAAAAGCATGGCTTAATTTTACTTGTTTTTAATTTTTTTAAATTTATAGTATCAATTAATGGATAAACTGTTCACGCTTTCAGTTTACAGATTTGCCCTTGAAAAGTTGGGAAATTCCATTGTGTTTTTAAAAATGCAGTGGCGTGCAGTGGTTAACTTCTCAGTTACTGTACTTCTGCCTCATCGTAAAACAAAACAAGTAAATTGAGCGTGCGCGGACCGTATTTCACGAAATTTCTCGGTATATTTTTTGCGCAAGCTGACAATTTATGGCGTTGTTTAGCATTTCAAATTCTCGCTTCGTAGCACGTTCGGATAGGAAACCGTATGCAAAGTTGAATTGTTTACAAAATATAGAGAACATTGACGATAATTATAGGGTACAATGGGAGATTTCTTGCTAATAACTGTCACAGACGTTGAAGGGGTGAAAGACCCAACATTTGGTAGGCCTCATACTTTGCACTGCCATACGGTAGCAAAAAGTCTACTTTTTGGTTGAAAATTTCGACATTTAAACCACGGAGTGGATTTCAGTGAAAGAGGTCGAAAATCTCATCTGAAAACCCTGTAATTTGAAAATCCCTGGAAGTGCCGCAGAATGGCTTTCATAAAGGGCTTTTAAACAATGTCCAGCCATTGGCCGACCCCCCTGGTTGGTCCTCCTCCCCACATACTTTCGACCATTGTGACTTTTGTGCGTTTTCCAGGCATTTTGTTGCCGATCTAGTCATTGACCCGAACTCCTAAACAGTTGCAGATTTGGACGGATTTCTTTCTGTTGTGTTTGACCTGTGGACGACCACCTGCCAGACGCATTAAAAAAATTCACCCTGACTTCCAGGTTTTAACCATGGACCTGTCTTGGAGATTTGTAACCCGTAAGATCTTGGAGACAATGGAATTAATGTTTTCCTAGAACTTATATTAAACTATGTTGGTGTTGATAGTTCAAAGGACATTTAATAAGAATAGGTAAGAGTAGATTTCGCCGCATGAGGTAGATCTAAGATGAGTAGTTATCCAATAAAATTTATTTAATGCAAGTTACAAATTCTGTGCTTGTAGCCAGTTCTTCCAATTATGTAAGAGCTGCTTGATAAAATTAAAAATTAAACGTACGAAAGCTAGTCCCTAGAGCATTTAGTCGAATGGTAGCCATGTTGAACTTTTCTAGGTTACTTAAAAACTTCTTAAAAAATAAAATCATGACATTTTCATAGAATGTGTTGCAATGTATTATCGTATTCCCAGAGATTTCAAGAAAGTTAAAAAAATAAGCAAGTGGAGCATATTGAATGATTACCATAATCAGTTGTTTTCTAAAAATAAAAAGGTGATGTAACGTTCAGGAAATTTATACAAAAAAAGTCTTGTTCGTATCATTACACTGTCCATAACACTTTAAGATTTTTTTTCTATAAAATTAACAACTACAAATTTTATTTAAAACGAAACTGCTTGAAGATTAAATTTTGTTCACGTTCTATTCATGAATTAATGTAATTTTATAGAAGTTATCGTAATGCTGCAAAAAATCTAAATTTCTTGATTATGGCCTGTTTCACATTAATGCTTTAAGTTATTATCTTAATTATTTGCATTAATTTCTATTGCAAGACTTTAATCAATGCTTAGTAACATTTCCATTGTCATAAAAACCACCCAAGCAAAATTTAACGGATGGTGATTTTAACTGTCAGTTATCTTTAATCTACAGTTTGCTAACCCACAATGTACCAACTGGTAATGTGATGTGCCAATTTTAGCCACTGGTTACCAGGCACCTGGTCAGTCCCTGACCACCAAATAGGCGCTAACAGACTAGACTAAAAATTGGTGACAAAAGGTGTTTCACGTAAAGGTTTCGTGCAGACGAAGGTTGTCAGTTGTAAATCACGGATGGTCAATCGTGACCAATGTGAAGCATTGTCCTGTCCGACCTGAAGCTGATTGCTTTTTGGAAATCTTTTTTGTTTTCTTCGTTTTATGTTTACCGAGAAACGAGAAATTATCCTCCACTCGATCGGTGCTAAAACATTGAAACTCCTGTTTGCTTCCATCAAGTTTAAAATTAATTGGTGTTTTATAGTTAGCTCCTCCGCTTTTACGAGCCACTATATTTCACCCGTAATTTTATTTGTGACCGGTTTTTGTGTCTCTTCCTTGTCGGCCGTTATTCCGTCCAGGCCATAATGATCGACCCCTGCTGCAGGAGACTGATTCATGGACACCATGGATGACCATGGTCACTTGGTCACCGCTGCAATTCAGGCGTGACCAAAGTGTAACATTCGCCCTGGACTCGCGCTGATTTCGCAGTAATTTTCAATCATTTTGGTCACACTGACTAAGCCAACCTCTCACCTCCCTTTAGTGGAAAAACGTTCCCCTATTGGGTGAGATTGCTTTGTAAAGAATCAGAGCATATTCCTTGTTTAATTACTGGTTGATTTATTGCTGTTCATGTACTTAATTTATTTAAATCCAGTGTTTCTGTCGGAATGCAATAGATACTCTTTGGATTGCTCACTGGACAGCTGCACATCTGAGGAAAAGTAATAACATCTTTTACTAGACATTATTCTTTTTAATTTCGACTTAAAATTGTTAGGTTAAAATAAGTCGATATGTCGTAGCTGGGATGATTGGTCTGTTGAGAATTGGAATGTCCGAAAAATTGCTGACCCTTAACACTTTCCATGCATGCAATTAATACTACATCATGTGCATGTGTATGCACAATTGGATTCCATTTTTTAAATGATATTGTGCGGTATCTGTTCAGTATTAAGATTTAGGTTTTTACGAGTTACATATTCAGCTTCATTGATGAAACGTGGATAGTTTCAAAGTAAAAAAAACAACCATGGGATACGTGCAGCTTTTCAAGTAACCCTTTCCCTACTAACCGTACAATGTACTTATCATAGCAAGGATAATGACTCATATCCTACAGTGAGGCATTTTTTTAGTTTTTAATTTAGATGACAGGAGGGTAACTTCTAACGGCTGCTGTTATGCTCTTGATCTCCGTAATCACGGTCATTTATATACTAATGTGGAAATGTGGCCATCGAAAACATCACAACCAGTAGGATGGTGGCGGGGCAGCCAGAAGACAAATTCAGCAAAACCTCGACGTCTTGCGGGATAGCCTCCACTTCCGCTTCTAGAATTTCTCGAATATTTCAGAGCTGTTTCACGTCCTTCGGGCTACAAAAGAGTTTAAGTGCAAAATGCGGTGAAAATATGTACATTGAACACTTCTGTACAGTTACCAACTTAACGTTAGTCTGCATTTTCTAATCGTCTCCGAGAAGAACTTGAACAATTAAATTAGGTTTGCCGTTTTGTTGAAGTTGGAAGCCACGTGGGTTAAATATTAAATAAACTTTAATATTTAACCCACAATATTTAAATTAGTATTAAGTTTAATATTTAAGTTTAGATCTAACGTAGGACCATGCAATTTTTGTTGTTTCTCCAAATACTTGTAATAATTGCTAACTTTGTTATTTTTGTTTCGAATCATTTGAAAATGTTTATTTATTTATAAAAACTAAATAAAAAAATTCAAGGAAAGGTTTCATTGAGAGAAAAACCCTTTCTCGGAGGCTTCACTAAGTTTTCTTTTCAAGTTCACTCAATTTTGTGTAAATAAATAGGACATTTCCAAATTAAAAACAAATAGCTCAATGCCATACTATATGACATATTGCAAAAAATTTTAGCAATTATACTAATTATTTGAAGCAAGAATATGTGACTAACATTTTTTGCAGTAATTTTCAGTAATGTTCACAAAGGACGTCCATCTAAAAATCCATTGTTGACCCCATACCTCTAGTACATTATCGTCCGAATTGCATAAATGTGTTTGTATTCTGTAGGTGGTGATTATGTCCCTTAAAAATTCATAATTAATTTTGAGCGGGCAATTGGTACTGGTCATCCGTATTAATATTAGAAGCTATTTAACCGATATCTTTGGTTCTATTGTAACGTAGTTCTTCACCAATTATGTTTTCAACGAAACAGTAGAATAGGTATGCAATAGTTAAGATACTGGTGTGTGAGGCCGGTATTTTTAGGGGGAAGAGTGAAGGGGAATTTTTTTTGTCCACTGGCCTACCAGAAATACAGTTACCTGAAATTACTTGGAAAATATCTTATTTTGGTGATCATTAGGGTTTTTTTTATTAGCTTGTTGTATCTGTAGCAGTCCACTGACCCTCTAAGCCCTGATAATGTGTTACCAGTAAGTGGATCGCTGATTTTCGTTTGTTATAGAGTAACTTTGGCTTGTAGTAAAACTGCATTGTAGTAACAGTGGGTCATTGAGAAGATCGTGTTTGCCTGCTTGTGAGTGACGTTTTGCGAGTTGTCAAGTCTCTGTCAAACTTGTTTCCAACATTGAGACCAGTTTTTTTGTTTGTATTTAAAAAAAGAAACAAAAAAGAAAAAAACAGACCAATTTTGGGCATGGGACCTAATAGCCTGTTGGAAACCGATGGAATTGTCTGCTCGGAATGCTCGTAAAAGTGACTTCTGAGCACTTTGTATGACCGAATGAAAGTGTTTTTAATGTCCAACAAGAAGCACCTTCCCAAGGCCCACTTTCACTATGCCTTTGTTGGCTGGTGGCCGACGGACGTTACTGGACGCAAGTTCACAGCCCTTGTTTTATGGTTTTAAACCGTCTTGCCTGGTGGGACCCTTGCTTTTATTATAGCTGGACGCTTTCTGGAAACAAAAACACTTTCTCACACTTCCCCCTCGAAGTTTTCGGAACTTTGCAAACTTGCTCCAACCAATTCGAGTTCTTTGGGTTTATGGGTTGCATATATAGGGTTTGCTGAAAATATTCTCTCATAGGTCAATTTTTTAAAACAAGACATCAGCGCTCCATACTTTGCAATTTTGTCTGGATTTTGGAGCATATCCTCCTAGACAACTAGTTGTACAGAACGCATCTTAGATGGCGCCACAGTTTGTAATATTATGGCGAATGGCATACGCCATCTAGTACAGTTTGTCTAAAATATTGTAGAAAATTCAACTGTTGTTATACTGAAATTTGCTGACATGCCATTTTTGGGAACGTTAACAATGTATAATCTTCTCCCAACCACCTGCTGTCTATTGAACCAATTTGTCAAAACAAATCGATCTTATTTGTCTTCTTACTTGTGCCGTGGAGCCCTTTGGAAGTATGGTAAAGGCAAAGGATCCCTTCTCACAATATTTTAAATGCATATTATATATATAATATTGTTATATTAATCATGTAGTCCATCTTGCAGTTTTCATAAATTGCTTTCAAAATAAATGTTCTTAACATTATGTGTGCCATGGAACAACCCTTTGGAAGTATGATGAGGCCAGTGGACCCCTTCTCAGAATATTTTCAAATGCATGCATAACTGTAATATTTCTTTAGGTGATAATGTCGTAGGTACTGGTAATGAAATTCTGGTTTGTTGTTTACATTCCTTAACTTAAAAAAAGATGCTAAGCTTCACTGTAATTCTGCTGGAGGTTACTGGGAATGAAGATGTAATTTTTTTCTCGCAAGTTCAAGAAACCCCTTGAAATCTGCGCATAAATGACCCCGGGTTAAGAACCCCTGTTATTGTGGTATGAGCCAAGCGATAACCGTTACTTTTCAAATTTGCATCTGCCAATTTCCATTATCACATGGTCGGTCTCATCGCCAGATTGTTGAATTGTGCCCATTTCCGTGTTTACTAACTTAGACGAGTGTTATTACAAGCTATTTAAAAGCACAATTTCCATAATAATCGCGTGGTATATTACTAACCTCCAAATGTCTTTGTCCTAATAACGAACCAGAGCAACAACAAGTTATTAAATGCCAGACGTTTGATACGTCTGGATATACCGTTGAATTGCATGGGTGAAATTCAGCACCTGGTCTTCTTAGTTCAGGGTTGTTGTTGTGCCCCGTAAACCGATCTGTTTACCAAATTATCCAACATCCGGTGCAGTCAATGGCCACTCGGTGTGAACACTTCACGACGTACTCAAACTATGCATTAATTAGCATTATCGTTACTATTTTATTTCCTGCCCAAATAGTGTTTCTATGACCATATTTTCCCTGTAATTTTTGTTCAACTTTGCTTGGGTTGCTTTCTGGTTTCCCTTAAGAAATATTCCAAGCATGAAAATGGGCCAACACTAACAAAATATGGATGGAACTTGTGATAATTTTAAAAAACTCCAAACTTTCCAACTTCCAAAACTATTTTAAATTTTACAAGAATTCGACTTTTTTCACGATGACATCCCATATGCAAAAAAAATGTATTTTGAAATACATTTTATGAAATACATTTCTAAATGCATTTAAAAATACATTC
>JAQIXS010003434.1:0-18207 GCA_034700785.1 Rossiulus vilnensis | reverse complement strand
CGTTTCGGTTATTTTTTTTTTTTTTTTTTTTTTTTTTTTTTTGATAAACAGACATCATGGTTTTTAATTAAAACAAAGGCTGTCTCTCATAACGGTACTTTCTGTGGTTGTTGAACAATAAATCAGCCTGTCTTAATATGTCAAGCGTATAATATTCTTTGGATCGTCTATTTACGGTCGTTTGGTACTAGCCATGATATGACATGATAATGAAACCAGCTCCAAAAATTCATTTGTTAACATTAGATGTAGAAGTATCTTTCGACGTTTTGGTCACAGAGTGCTTTGCTGCCTTAAGGGCATTGCTCGAGATACGAGAGGGCCTGAAACACGCCTCCGCATTTCTAATTTCATCGCGGTATTTCACCAATGCCGCTGTTTTTAATTTAAAAAAGAAAGCAGCACCACGAAAGGTAATTAAATCAGCCTGCATTACGCAGCACGTCACCCGTGTCGTGCATTGGTGAGTACGTAAGATGTACTATTGATTCGTTTATAATTTGCGGAGAAAAGCAGTCGCCTAAATGCTGGTATTTTTACTGTCATTTGCATTTGCAGTTTATATCGGATGTTCACATACAATCCCTCTGATGATTGCTAACGAGTTGATCATTCGATTCCAATTTATTGAAATTGTCATAGAGACTGCATGTATGTTTAGTCGCTGAATATGACGCTCGCCCCCTGTGAGTTTGACAAGAAAATTAGAAATACTATAATAATCGAGAGCCATCAGGCGTTGGAAATCTCCTATACAGGAATTCAGCTTAACAATGATGATGGTGACCATCAAAATGTGGTGGTAACATCTAAACCTTGGTAGATAGATTGCACCCCTTGCCTCTTGGCATATCTTTGTTGACATACGTGGGGTACTGAGTTGAGTGAGATTATAAAGGCTCCTTAGAAAGTTAGAATTAACGATCTATAGATGAGATTTTAGTGCAGGCGAGTTTTCGAATAATAAATTAATGCATCCAACAACTCGTATAGAAAGTAGAATTAGGGGAAATTTCATAAACTTTCATTTGAGTACTTAGAAGCTTATGTTTGATCAGTAGTTTGTGAATTGCTAAGGTTTGTAGGTTTATTGGTCACTTTCGCTGTAAATCTAATATGACTGCATCCCAGTATTGCTAGGGTAAGGTTCTCTCGAAAAAAATTGTCAAAATATGTTTAATTAAATGTGCAGTATGTATTTTGTTAAATTAACGTTGCTACCAGCTACTGTACTTATTATAAAATGAAAGACCTTGAGTGAGTTAAGGCTGAGCCAAAAGCATGCCCACTATGCAAAAAAAAAAAAAAAACACTTGTTCTAATTCCTAAATTTATTTTCCCAATGGTAGAATTGGCCCAAAACAATTATATTTCATTTATAATTTCAAAATGGCCGGTTTATTTATTTGAAAAAATTAGAAATTTAAAAAAAAGTTAGGCGACCTCTTTAGAACTTTTTTGAACGTTTCTTTCAAATTTAATGTAGTTTTTTTTTTATAAATAAACGGGCCATTTGGAAATTATTAACCAAATCTGGACCATTACAGCAAAAATCTAGATTGGGGAAAATAAATTTAGCAAATATAATAAGTATTTGAAGCAAAAAATGTGAGTGATTTATTTAATGTTGGGCGTGCTTTTGGCTCAGCCTTAATTTCTTTTTTCATGCTTTGTTTTTTGACTACTCGTGAATCAGTTTATTAATTGAAGTCGCGTAATGTGACGCTGATTAAAATTGTCAATCTGGTATTAATAAATCATCGCCACGAGTTCCTTTTGTTAGCCAAATTAATTAGCCAGAATAAATTAAAGATGGCGCTTGCTGAGCTCGACCTGGAATCCGGTTCCGACCCAATGGCCCCTAGATGAGGCGTTTTAATTAAAACATACAATGGCGATGATTTGAATGCGACAGAAATAGGTCCCAGAGTTCTGTTCTGCGTTGTCTATTGTCCTAATCGCAGCTTTGGCAGCTCAAGTTCCTTGTTAGATGCCTCGTTAACTTTTCCATTTTGCACAATAAACGAGCTAATGCATCCTATTAGCGAAGGGATTTCGTAGAGAGAGAGTGAAATTTCAGGACTTGATTAGTCGCTCTCGTTAATATCTCGACTCTTTGTCGAGACTGCGCTCTGTTATTAGGAGTACTCGTGGCATTTATCTAATGATTCCTGCAGGTGGCACTGTTGGTTGTTTTAGAATGCCACGCTAATGTGGACGATTGTTTCAGCTTCTTATTAGCTGTAATTAACATCATTGCTAATTTTCCCTATATGCATCTACATGTTTACATAAAAATGTACAATGCATATGCACGTGTAATTTATTTTAAGACGTAATTGAAAGTCTTGAAAACCACTTTAACGTCCATGAAAAGTCGTGGATTGAAATTAGCGTTGTGTATTCGGTTATTCGTATGAGTTATTCGGTTCTTCAACGTATATAGATAATCATATATGATAAAAACCACATTGAGCGTTGTGTATTCGGTTATTCTTATGAGTTATTGTATAGAGATTCTGTTGTCATCATTTTACTAAACTACATTTTGCAATTATTATTAAAACGTGAACTCTTAACAGTAATGTAGCTAAGCTACCAAAAACTAAGAGATTTTGTCGAAACACCCTTCTTATAAGTTTACTTTGAAAGGTTATTGTTTCTTCCTAACCCTAGCTTACTGTTATAAATTTTAAATAAACAGCCATTCCCATTTACAAACTTTCCTTAGGGGTGGTTGCACCAAGAAAAGTTCAAAAGTTATGTAGATAACTAAAGAGCAGTGCACCAGAGCAAGTTAACAGTTAACCATGGGTTACATGTAACCAGTAGGCAGGATTAACCTAGGCTTTGCAATTGATGCAATTTTCCCAGAATTCCTACCTGCAACAGGTTTTCCCAATTTCACTATACATTGTGTTAAAAAGCTGTAGTAAAATGGTGCGACGCAACCCAACCGTGGTTATATTTAATCCCAGATTATCTAACCTTTCATTTAACCTGAAGCGGTGCAACCGGCCCTAATCTGCATTTCATGTACTGGTTAACCCTCGAGCAACACCAGGTATACGTCGGTTAGTTTATTGGTAAAACATGAACAGGTTGTTAAGTTCTGCCATTTATAAATACTGCATGTAGAATGGTGGTGTGCGTATGGTAATATGGATTTTGGGGTTGATATGTTGCCACCCCTAATTTGTCCCCCCAAGATAACGATGCATGCCTTCAGTTACTCATGTGCCCACAGATGGCGTTATGAGCCAATTAGGTGCTTATTGAGATGTCTGCCGAGCACTTATCGTGGCTTATATGTGCATGAAATGGGTGAGGAATTTATAATTTGAAATGTCGGCCACGCGCGTGCATTGGCAGAGCCTTCTGTCTTATAAGTCATGACAACTTCATTGTCGTAATAAGTCACTTGGGCCCATTGGATTTATGTCCAACAGACACGTTCGATTCGGTCATTTCCGCCTCTTGGCCCGTTAAATGAAAACCTAATGGCGTCCATTAAACTGTCTTATGGCGCTCTATAGACAGGCGTGCGGACATTTCTTGGTTGTAGATGCCGTTTTTACGCCTCACCGAAGATCACATGCGTGTAACTGTCCGATAAATTAAACAAGACGCAATAAACCGGAAGTTGAAGGCTGTGCGTTTTTTTTCGAATCTTGTCCAAGTACGTTACTTTACGTCAAAACATGTCTCTTCTGCGCCCAGGGCCCAGCATCGTTGTTTCTATGGCAACAACTTCCGCATTTTAAGGAATTTGTCTTGAATTATTCTTTAATTAGGTGGAATTTAGCTTAACTGTTTAATCAAAAATGTGCTTATAAGTAGATACAGAAACTGGAAACTGAGATCATAATCTAAAGATTTCAGAATAATGTACAACTTCTGTGCGCAACTTCAGGGCTGTGGAGTCGTTGCTTGAGTCCCCGAATCTTTAATCCTTCAGAATTTGATTAAAAATTGTTTAAAAACACAAGGAGGAATAATTGTACCGTATTTGCTGGCGTATAAGCCGCATCCCCCCACCCAAATAGATTTACAGCCAGTTTTAATCATGCTTTAAGAAAACAAATTGATTTTAATTATGTCCGATTTCGGGATGTGGCTTACATGTATATGCGAGCAAATATGGTAAATGTATTTTCCGTGAAATGTTCTTAGAAATATTAATATTGAAGTGAATTTTGGAAATGCATGTAGATCATCATTAATATGGCATTTAGGTCACTTTATCACAACTGATGAATTTTGTCTGCATGTTTTGTATAAAAAAAATAGAATTGATAAATGCAGTGTATACAAATGCATGTACTTGTTTGTCCCGGAGCAAGCGTGAGCATTGTTAAGAATTTAATAAATGAAAGGGTGTGTATACATGGTGAAAATGTACAACGGTTTTGAAGTATTGCTTGAAGAGATAATTAAAAATCAAGATATAGGCCTATTGGTACTTATAATACATATTCGTGCCAAAAGGGTAACCCCATTTCTTTAAAGTTTCCACCGTCTTTAGCTAATACATAATTTATGGATAGCCCCATACACAAATATCCAGCATCTTTCCCATGGTACGGAAAAGCAATTGCATTTCCTGTCACATTCTCTCTTTATATACATTGTGATGAGCAATACGCAGTCGTATTATTTTTATTTTACTTTTGGTGATTTAAAAAAATCTTTTTTTTCCTAGCCTGACAATAGCACTCTGGCATACATAATCTATATTGATGTTAGAAGCACGGTTTTGAAACGTAGTTTTGTTTGGTAAACTTCCCATTAAGTGCCTGTCACTCTGATGGAACAGCGTGGCGCCAGGGTTAGGTAAGGTATAGCAGTGGAATCTAACTTTTGTTATCGAGTATTTGTATACATATGTATTTTCATACGGTATACAAAAAGCAGAATCATCAAATCAATAGTTTTTCCCCCCTCATTGAATGGAGACAAACAGATTTCGAGATAGCTGTGCATGGCATCGGTTTGCTGCTGGTGGATTCGGGTTTCATAAATTTTCAAGGCGAATTTGGCGCATTTGTGGGGCCGTCCAGAAAAGATGTGAAACCAGTCGATAACGACCACTCGCTACTTGACCCTGTTTCACAAAACCACTACAATTGTACACTAATAATTTACACTTTTAGAAGTACAGGAAATAGTGCAATAATACCGCGGCTCTAAGGCTTAATTTCGATTCCTAGGGTGTTGAAACCTTACCCAATCTGTTGAAAGGGCGGGTTTAGAAGGTCAAACACCACATGGGAATAAGCATTTGTAGGCGTTGGCCCAGGCCCACCTGGCTCCAGATTTTTAACCAACTTTTTGAAAATGTTTGCCTACTGCATTTCATTATTTTAAATAATCGAATGTTTAAGAAAATTTTGTACAAAATTGTATGCTAAAAATCCATATTTTAAATCAACTTTTTTAAATGGTCGTCTACCAGAGTCTGCATTATTTTTTTTTATAATTTGAAACTGGCTCATACTTTATTTTGAAGAATGGTTTTATTCAAATTTAATCTTTTTAGTAAAACAACAACAACAAATAACATAGACCCTAGTGGATGATTAATTCTACATGAGGAAATAGTATTGAAAAGCAAACATGTGATACATCACTTATTTGCATGGTAAGCCTCTGTTTGGACATGTATCTAGTGATCATGGTTTGGATCAGGCTGAATAGGCCTAATCTGATGAATGTAATCTGTAGAATATTTATTCTTGGTGTAAATTTACCGTGTTGGTGTTATATTTTATGAACTACAATGTCCACATCGCAGACAATGCTACATTTATGCAAACTCCTCCTCCCCTTACAACTGGAAGTCATATGTAACACAGCCCCCTAAAAAACGAGGTGGGCACACGCCGCTGGGGCCTCACTTTCACAGTGCGCAGTTTGATGTCTGAAACGTTGGAAGTACACTTCCTGCCCCATCCTCCAACAATTATATTTCAGGGGCATTTAATTAAAAGTCAAGCATTTTGTGGTTGAATTTCATAAAATAGAACGAAGGGGAGAAAATTTTAGAAGGATGCATTGCAAATCATGGATTTCAGCCAACGTTTTTAATGTGTGTGCAAAATTTGCTTATTAAAGAAACTCAATTGGCATAACATTTCGAAAAAATTGTTACAAATTATAAATTTTATGGATTCTATGCCAAATAGGCTGCAAGCCATCATTGATGCTAATGGTCTTCACACAAAGTATTAATAATTATTTATAATTCATTTCCTTTATTATTTACCCTACATGTGATGAACAGTGTAGCTGTCCAAATACTTTCTGACCATGTCATTTTTCCTTTTTGTTATATAAACAACATTAGTGTTTCAACTTGAAACATACACGTGTAAGAATAGTTTCAGATATCGATAAGCTTCATTTATTGCATATTTTCATATTTTTAGATATTTTAGTTTTGTATTTATTCACCATTTTCATGTTGTCCAAATACTTTATGGCGCCACTGTAGGTTCACGCAAAGCTTGAACAAAATCAAAGATGGTCTAGCATGGGTCATCCTGAAATTTGGTCCATTTGGCATGGAATGATCTCCCAAATGCAGTATTTATAATGAAAAAAGTTACTTACTTTCTAACTTTAAAGGGAAATCAAAGGGAATCCGAAAGCAAGCACCAATTCACTGACAGTCATTGAGATGGTCTGATCAATGACAATGTATTTATAGAAAGTGTTAGGGTCCAAATTTGGGTAGTGCCAGTATGTCTGCAAAATTCACAAGCAATCACACTATCTTTCTAATTACTCCTTTTATGGCTTGCAAAATCAGTAAAAATGGGCAAAAATATGACTATGTGAACTGAGTAGTTTCAGCAGCCATCTATCCCCAGACAAATCTGAACAAATCACAAAAAGATGCCTGTGGCTGTGTGAACTAATTAGTTCACACAGTCATATTCCTGCCGATTTTAGAGACAATTGACAAACTGCCCAAAAACCTTCATCACACTAAAAATGCCCATGTGGTCCATTCTGGACAATTTCTGGGGGAGTAACTCCGACACAAATGTCAAAATGAAGGACAAGCTCCACCCACCTCGATAGTCATAACACAACCATCATAAGATCAGCTTTGCCCATCTAGCTAAAACAATTAAAACTCGTGTTTATTTGTCCATCGGTAGGCAGAGTTTGACCCGTAAGGGCGAAGTCTAACGAGTTTTGTCGGTTGTGTCAGGGTTACTCGGATATTGCTTCAACACTAATGAATTTTTTTGTTCATTTTTGTTTTGAGGGTCCCAGTATTATAGGGTGCACCAGAGAAACTTTCTTATTTGAAAAAACATCCGAGCAGCGAATTGGGCCAGTATAGGGACAGGAAAGGGCGCATCTGGAGAGGGAAGTCCCCAAGTTTGTTTTACCCTATAGTCAGTTGCCATCATTCTCTGGTCTATAGAGCAGTGGGCTTTCGCCGTTAAGACCTTCTTTCCTAACGGGCGCTCACTTGTTGCTACCCAACGTGCCTTCCGTGCTCGCTTTAAAATTCCTACTCACCGACTCGTTCCTGGCCATAATTCGATTCTGTCGTGGGTTACCTCATTTCGAGAGTGTGGAAGTGCCGTTAAAACCAGAAATGGACGTCAACGGACCTCCAGAACTCCGGAAAATGTTGAAAGAGTGAGGCAGTCAATTCTCATCTCTCTCAGAGGCGATCTCCCATGGCCGGCACGCTCTCCAGATTTGGCTCCATGCGATTTTTTTATGGGGTTACTTAAAATCCCTGGTTTATGTCGATCGACCACGGACCGTAGCTCACCTCAAGAACAACATTCGCGACGCCATTACCAACATACCAATTGATATGCTGCAAAGAGCGGAGAGGAACTTTAAAAATCGACTTGGTCAGTGTATACACAATGGGGGTCGCCATATGACAGATGTGATTTTCAAAATCGTTTTAATTCTTTAAATCCAACGCAGGGTGGCGTGAGTTTACATGGCAAGACTAAAAAGTCTGCCATCTGATGCTGAAATGTGGCAAAAACCCCAGAAGCCTCTGCTTCAAAGCTAGCAATACGGACTTTGAAGATATGGTCTATTTGGGAAGGCTGAAACCCGATTCGACCTTATGCGTGCAAAATTGCCTCTGCAAATCGTTAAGTGCAAGTCACGAAATCAGCCTAAATCTGGTTTTAGAAGTAACCCAAAACACAGGAAACAGGAAGTGACGAGAGCTTTCATTGAACTATGCATGAACTGTTTACATGGCTATTTTGGATCAATCTGAAGTGCTACTTTTGTTAAAACAGCCCCCTCGCCAAGGGCTTAATCAAGGTAGTTCATCAAAATAAATCACAAGGTAAGGTGTTTGCATGCACGAGTTTTCATACTGTGACTCAGGACAAAATACTTTAAACGGTGCATGTAAACGAGTGATTATTATTGGCATAGCAAGGGGAGTGCCAGGCTCCCCTTAGGAGGTTGACTGGCACTCCCTAGAAATTGTCCAGAATGGACCACTTGGACAGTTTAGTAATTTTGACAAATTGTTAATTTGTGCCAGTCTTTAAGACATAAGAAAAGTCACCAAAATCAGCAGGAAAATGATTGTGTGAACTAAATTAGTGCACACAGCCACAGGCATCTTTTTGTTGATATATCCGGATTTCTCTGTGTCCAGATGGCTGCTTAATCTAATTAGTTCACACAGTCATATTTTTACTGATTTTGTTAAGCCAAGAAAGGAGTAATTAGAAAGCTAATGATTTCTTGTAAATTTTGCTGACATACTAGTACCCCAACTTTATAATAAACTATTTTAAAAAAAATTGCCTGCAGCGTTTATTTAATTAAATGTTAATATTTGCAGGCAAGTTTTTCCGTAAAACTCAGCTAAAACTATGCATTTCTATTGTATTTTTTTCAAAATTTTCGCTTATGGCGTGTTCCCCCACCCCCCTCCTTAAAAACATCCTTGGTCCGCCTATGATTAGGGGCCGTGGCACCCCCCAGAAATATGTCCCAGCTACGCCAATGAATAGTATGAGTTATCTTGGTTAATTGTTAGGTTCAAATATTCTAATTTGGAGCAGGTCTTCATGGAAAGTCTAAGAATTGTATATAATTAAGTTGACTGTGATTTTTAACTTACCAGGCTATGCGAATTGCATGTAGAGATTTCATTCACTATTGAAAAATTTCCAAGCAGGGTATTTTACTTGTTGTCTAATACCAGAGGTGACATTTTAAAAACATCCAGATAATTTAGTGTGCGTGCGATGTGTCGTTTTGCTCTACGTGTAGCATAACTTCGAGCTACAAAATGAACATATGTACTTTTCATCTGGAAGTCTTTAAGTTTGGTGCGTTTAGTAATTAACTGCTTTTTATCAACACAAATATTATTAGACAAATTAGTGAGTTGGCAATTCAAGAATAGATGCCTGCAGTCCTATGTAACCTGTTAGTCCTTGTATGTACAATAATTAGTCTAGTATTAGAATTTAAGTATTTATCTTGCATTTAAAAATGCTGCTATCTTGTCATATTTATTTGTTCACTTATTTTTGGCTAGCATACATTTCAGAATATCAGGTGAGCATTTTTCACAATTGAATTGGTGCTTATATGAACAGTTATTGGCTCTAAAACAAACCAATTTGCATTGACAATGAAGTTGTCTTGTTAGTTACAATTTAATAATTTTGAATTTGTTAACAATTTGTCAACACTTGTGATTTCTTTAGTTTTATGATATGTTCGTATTATTCGAATAATTTAATCCTTGGAAAAAGCTAGAGCACATTGTGTATTGCGTTTAATGATCTGTAAGTATGAGGCATTTTTGTTCATGTATTTTAGAAAACTCGCTAGAAAAGATGTTCTCAGACTTTGGCCAAGTAAACACAACGCCACCCCTTTTGCCATCACGTGAGGACTACAACAGGACATCTATGCAGCAAAAACGTTCTGATCCTTTTGCTGAAGGGAACAAGTTGAGAGAATCACCAAAAAGAATCATTCCTAACCAAGCTAACTTGATGTCAAGGAACACAAGCTCGGAATCTCCCTTTATTAATTTGAATGACACATCTACAGTGGAACCGCTTTTAAAAAAACATAAACGTGAGGATATAGAGGATTACTCTAGATCTTTAATTGATCTTCGTGTCAATGACAGAACACTGCGAGATGCCAATGAATGCTCAAGCCGGTCGCCTCTTCCACAGTTCAATGGGACAAATATTATTACACAAGGAACGTTTTTAGATGGTAAAGATAAACCTGATGCTTACTCGTCATTGGCCAACGTTTTAAAAGAATTCTTCCACCAAGACCAACCGGCCACTCAACAGGAGTCATCTATTCTCTCTGGAGCTAATGATAAAGAAATGCTTGCGGTGACGCCTCCGAAAACAGATAAAACTTGTTCGATCGAAGAATTAGTGAAACAAAGACATACTTCTGCAAATGTGTTACCTATTCCATCTGCACCTAGTGTTCAGCACGAAGTGGTACCAATGGACATGGATCTTTGCTCACCCATTTCCAATGACGAAAATTCGGTTGATGTGACAGTTAATGGGCTTAATGCTAATTCTAAGCCTCGCATTCCATTTCTTGAAGACTGTCCGACTATTCCACCGCCTGAAGAATATCCACCGCTACCACCACCTCAGAAATGCCCTCCCCGGCCTCCACCTCCTGATGATGAACAAAACGTTGTCCAACCCACGAATCATCGACTGTCATGCGTTTCAAGTCATGGAGAAAAACGAGTTGCACCAGCCAATGGTAATCAATCCGATCATGTACATAAAATGCCTCGTATTGAACAAGACGATCACCACACTGAATGCTTCCTAACAACTCATGCTATGATGCAACCGTTAGAGGGGCCAGTACTCCTGCCACAATATCAAAATCCCTCATTCCAACTCCCACTGTTTCATCCTTCACAAGCTATGCCTACAGTAAGAACCGGTTTGGGGTCTTCTCATCAATTTCCCATTTCGCACCTAAATGTGCCAATCGCCCAATCCGTATGTTCTAATAGTGCAATGCCGCCATGTCATACCTATCCTCAACCACATTTAGCCATTCCTGGCTTAGGTAGTCCAAGGATAGTTGGTGGTTGTGTCGCGACTTCTGTGCCACCGCCTTTTCTCATATCACCTTCATATCAGTGGCCTTATCAGCGACCTCCGCCTTCAGAAATACTATTTTCTTCACCGATTCAAAGTTCTTTTCCAGTGTTAAGCCCTAATCCAAACGCCGAAAAAAACGAATCTCGATGTTCGCCAATTTTTAGTGTGCCGAATGATACTCGAAGTCCTGGTATTTCTTACCATGATGCCCCAAATTGCAGCAATGGGTCTTCACCATCAAAAATCAACACCTTGCCTGACAATGTTGAGTCTCCACCAGTAATTATCACAGAAAATATTCAAAAAGCACAAATGGCTGATAAGAAATGTGGTCGGCAGAGAAGACTAGGCAGCAGCACAACAGCAGTTGTTAACATACAAACGAACTGTGGTACGTTTCCTCTGTAAAAGTGACCAGTTATGGCACACAAATGTAACTTATCATAAGTCACTGGCAAAGTGGATTGGTTAATGTAGCTCAAACCATTCCATTAATGCTATTATTATAAATGCCCCTTAAACTGTGATCGAAATTTATCAAAACAGTGGTGCAATTTTGTAGGCACTTGGTTTTAAAATACATTTATGAACTTTCAATAAAAAAGCGATAAAAATGTAAACAATTACCTCAATTTGAAAATGCTGCGTCTCCTAAACTACTTGAAATTTCTCTAAAATAAGCACGTATAATTATGGGCTACTGAATTTCCTTTCTCAAATCTTTGCTGTGTAAAAATATGCTGTGCTTTGCATTTTAATACTTTCATCAACATGTTGACATTTGTGTGCTACTGGGATTGGGAAATATTGGTATAACTATAGTAGTTATGCTAGCATGTATTAAAATTTTTTAACATAAATCTGAATATTTTAAAGGATTGTTTTAACATTTTACTTTCAGGAGAAGTTAAAGACAATATTGTAACAAGCAGGGAGCGGTGTAAGGATAAGTTGAAATGTATTGAAGGGGAGATTCCTCGAATTCAAAAATTGTTGACCGATTTCAATACATTTATATCTAAGGAAATGCCTCTTGGTAAACCAAGTGATACAACAAGCAAACAATTTGGTATTTTACCACAGTTACAGAACTTTGTGGAGTCTGTACAGACGTTATGGAATGAAATTTTTGCTGAAGATAAATAATGAGTTTTGGATTAGTCATTGCGAGCTTGGTATTATAATTTATGCACATGATTTATATCGCCTTGTTCAATTCAATATTCAGAAATAATGTGTCATAATATCATTAAAACAGATGTTTTTCATAGTATGGAAACATAAAGTATCTTTAGTTGCACCACACTAATTTCAGGTGTTCCTAGTTTCAACGTTTTACTCTAATAAATTATAAACTTTGCTTGTTCTAACGATGACAATCCAAAATCTGCATTATTCTATTGTTTGCATACTTATATGCAAAGGGGCATGATAAGTTTTTGATATTAATTTAACGAATGCCTTATGCATACACCAATCTCAATAGCCATTAAGCATTGGCACTCATTTTATTAAATACACTGTATATTATGGAACTAACGTTCTTTGTATAAATTATTTTTTAAACGTTCAATTTCCAGTCACATGTTACAATCTGTTGAACGTGTAGAATGTGCAGATGTTTTTATAAGTTTTTTTTTATAAAACCAAAATAGGTATGCTCACTTCTGTCATACTTGTTTGAAAACTGGCAAATGACTTCAAGACACCTAGAAATAAAAATAAACGACAAAATAGCTATCGTAGAGATGTTAGGAAACGATAAAGAATGTGAATTCATGACCAAAAAATTATAAAGTTAACAAATTTAATTAATCATAATCAAAAAAGTGGTCGAACAATTTGAAGGGAAATAATATATTTAGCAATGGCAATTATGGAAGAATGTTTTCTCTCATCCAAAAATCTAATCTCATGTACATTGCATGTTAACTTCTTAAATGGCTAAGCAGTAAAATTGTATACTTGTAGAAAAATATGAAATTTCAGTAGAAATATTCATAGAAAATATCAAGTTGAATTTCAAAAAAACGTCATTGAATCTTAGCAAAGTCAATTGCAAATACTCTTAAATAACGAATTTTTTGGTGTTTGAAATAAAAGATAAAAAACTGCAAAAAATGGGATGAGGGGAAAGAAATTGAATAAAAATAATTAGTTGAAATATAAGGTTAGAACATGATCATCAGATACTACTGGTTTCCCTGCTTCCTCCATTATCTATGGCTGCTGTGGGCTGTTAAATTTTTTCTCCGTGCTGGTGCTGCAGTCACATGTTGACCATGCAGATCATAAGCAATAATAGCAGCATGCTAAGTTTCCCCTAACTAGCCGCATTTACAATTTTGAATTAACATTAAAATGCCAAATTGTTGCCTACCATGCTGCAAATCAGGATATAAATCCTGTTCTGAGAAAGTCATCTTTTAATTTGCCTAAAGCAACTAAATTGTTGAAATTATGGAAACGGAAAATTCCAAGAATGCCACAAAGGTTTGTGAAAAACATTCTAAGGCAACTGATGTCATTCGGCATGATGAATGCATCATTCATGGCAAATTAGAAAAATTAAGAAAAGGTAGTAAAAAACTTAAGCTAGGAGCAGTGCCCTCTATTTTTGCAATTTTGTCACATTACCTGTCAAACAGCAAATGCCCTATAAAAGGTCCCAAAAACATACAATTACTTGAAAAGATGTACCCGAAGAAGATGGAATTCCAAAAGAAACAGGCCAACTCCAAGACTAAGATAGCCAAGCATCGAATTCAGGAAGTGTTTGATATAAGTAGGTATGGAAATGCAGAATTAATGTGAAAGAATTAAGAAGAAAAAATGCTAGTCTTCAGAAGCACCTGCAGAAAATGAATAAAAAGATGGACAATGTGGAAAAACTTCTTGGACAAAAAAATTGCTGCCAGACAGTAGTTATTAATTAGGCAAATTGGACGCTGACTGGATGTTCCATTGTGTTCTGCTGAGAATAAAATCTCCAAAAGCATATATATATGTTCAAGAAAACCAGTACATACCAATGCGATCACTATCATCGATGTACAGTTGCATGCAAAATATGGCTCGCAACTTTGGCTTTCAAGAGGATCTAGTTTGCCTTCTGAAAGAAAAACTTCAGGAAATTCTTGAATTAGAAAGAGATGGAGTGCTCATGTTTGATGAGATAAAGCTACAGCAACATATTAAGTTTAGAAGACATGATCTGAAACTACTGGGAAAAGGGAACTTTGGTGAGTTTTCTGCAAATGACCAAGCCCAAAAAGATGCCGACCATGCACTCGTTTTATTCCTCCCTTTCCTATCAGGGTGGATCCAAATCTTTGAGACATTTGCTTCATAAGGAGTGACGCCAGCCTTGGTTTTATGCAAGCTTATCATTCAAGCCATTACTCTGCTTGAAAATGCTGGTGCATTTGTTAATTACCTGTGATAATTCAACAACAAACCGTTCTGCCACTCATGCACTTAGGACATCTGGGAAACTCCATTACAATGTTTCAAACACCTTTTTGCATCCAGTAAAGAAAGGAAAGAAAATCTATACGATGTTTGATCCTCACCATGTGCTAAAGTACATTAGGAACCATTTGTTAAAGAAAGGGAAATTCACTGTATGTGTTAATTTTCATTAAAATTGATTATAGTACTGTTAACTAAATGGCAAAACTTATTTATGTATACATCATCTTAGTTCCCAGAGGGCACAGCACATCACTCATTACATGGCATTGCTAGAATATGAGCAACAAAATGGAGGTTTAAGAGCAGTGTCCAAATGCTTTCAAAAATGAGTGTGAGACTGGCAGCTCAAGTGAGTGAAAACTATTTAAAATGTTTCACAGATTACAAAAACTGTTCGTAAGTTAATGATAACCTTTTATTTACTTATAATAGCTGTTCAGTCAATCTGTTGCACAAGGATTGGACTTCTATCAGACATTTCCTAAGAAAAAAACCAGCAAATTGCAGTGTTACAATTCAGCTGACTGAGTTAACAATTATTCTGGGTGACCAGTTTTTAAAGGACACATTATGCTGGTTGGACAACTGGCAGCAATTTGTTGAAATGCTGCCTGAAAGAAGAAATGCTTTCTGAGCACAGCTGCGTGTGAGGCTTTGCGGATTACGCTTTACATTGCAATTCAATTGACAGAAATGTTGCTCAGTTATGGTTTCACTTTTTTAACTGGGTACTTTAATCAAGACCCTTTAGAAACCCACTTTAATTTGTCTGTAAAATGATTAAAATTTTAAGGAAAAAATATATATAAAATCAACATGAAATTTTAGAGCTTATTTGGAATAATTTTCCACGAAAATAGAGCAAATGACCATCCAACAGTTGACCATTATTTGTACATTTACCGACTAATGGTAACATACAATCTTGTAAAACCTCCAAAGCGTAGCAACGTGGAAAAGGCAAAATCCCATTTGCAACTTCAGCTGAAAAACATCAAGAGGAAATCAGCATTAGGAGCACAATCAGTTTTCTCATTGCAATAAACAATCGATCAGCTTCTCAACTATCCAGAAGGTGGGTCTCAATTGGTAGGTGATCATGACTACTTTCAAGATACATCAGATTGTATACTTAACTACTTGTGTGGCTTTGTTACAGCATTTCATTTATGTACTTCTTGCCAATAATGCAAAAAATCATGTATCGATCAGTTAAAATCACATAGATACAAAATTGATAGCTTTGACATCAAAGGGAGGGTTCATATTTCCTGGTCCTTACATTTTAAAGTTAGGAAATTTGTGTGAGCATGCATTACAAGCTCATTTAAGCTATGCAACTTTTGGAATTTACTTGGAATCCCCAGTTATAGTGTTGTTACCTGTATCACCTACCTTAGTTTCTTACCTCCTGGCGATACATGCACATATCAGTAGAGTAAGAAGACAGGTGTTAAGGTAGCGGATTGCACTTCCCGGAAATGTTTTGGGTCTTGTCTTCCCATCTACATTTACCCAGCCCGCACCTTTAGCGAATCATTCAGGCATGACAACTTTTAATTCTCTACAATATTTTTAATCAGTGACTAACTTTTAGCAATACATTATCTTGAATGAATTCAGGATGATAGGTATAACTCAAGTTCCTAACCCTAGCTACGTATTCCTTATTTCAAGCCAGAAAAGTTGAGTGTTTCCATTCACTTAATATAAGTGCTTAATCTAGCACCTCCAATTCCACTCTAATTTCTAGCAATTCTTCTCCTCTATTTATATGGTTTTTCCTTGGTTACCTGCCAGGATTGCATCATCTTTGGATTGTTTACGTAGATTTTTATTTTTAGTTTTTTGTCTTAAGCCTAAAGTGGGCGGAGCTAATTTTGGGTGTGGGTTTTCACCGTTTTCCTTAGATTTCTCTCAATCCCTCACATGTTAGCTCTCAATATGATAATTATTACACTCCCTATCAATTAGGCTTCCATTTGACACCTTTCAGGATATCTAACACTTTCTGGATCATTCGGAATGTCTGTAAAACAGTTTTTACGAGTTATATTTTTTATCCACTGAATGGCGCCACGGGTTCCACTTTCTGTCCTAGTCCGTGATGAGTCATGATGACGTTATTTGTCATTGAAGAATCAAGGACTTTTTGTTTACTGATTTCTCCATTTCGTTGTTTTCCTTTCGTGGTGCATTAGGGGTCATGGTTACTTGTATTTTAGCGTGCTTGTTTAAATGTTTTGACATGCATGACATCTTTATGGGTTAATGTGTCTTGGGCTCCTTTAAACATAGAGCACGTGCGAATGTTTTCATCCTCCCACACGTGGTTAATGGAAACCATGATGATTTTTAAACTCTTCATTTGCATCTTGGCTGGTTGTCTATGTCCAGCTTCTTGGTCACTGTCTTTCGCGCACCATTTCACGGTTTTTTGCGTACCGCGCAGTTTGCTTCAGTCTGTTCATGGATCCCTTCTTCGACCCAGTGCACTGTCCTTTTGTGGTCGTCGAGTGTCACGACCGATTCGCGATCTGGCACCTCCAAAATCCTGTGGTGGTGCGTGCATTAACCCGGGATTCACCTCCACTTCCTCCGGTCTTCCGGCACGAAGTGTTCGAACTTCTTCTTTGGTATTGTGCTCAGGAACAACATCGGTCCGATAATACATCGCTTGTGAGATTCTTCGGAATCGTGTTGGCCCGATCCCGCTACGGCGGGACCATCAGTTTTCGGCCTCCCATCGTTATTGTGGAGTAAGGTAGGTGTCAAAAAGAATTAATTTTTATACTTTTCACCTTTACCCTCCCCCCTTGCTAAAATCCTGCTCCCAACAGTGTTATACCTAGGTTCATCCATTTTTACATCACATAACGGTTTCATTTTCTTACTAGGCAGAAAAATTAAGTGCAAAAATATATGTAAAAATGTAAAACTTTGATGATATTTACAAGTAGGCAGTATTAAATGCAAGCATTCATTTATTGTCATGCAGCTGTTTGTGAACTATACCTTATAATTGCATTTTTGACTTAAATAAACTATTTACTCAGAAATCAGATGTATTAATGATTTATTGTTTTGTGAATAATAATTAACTTACGTCTGAATCCAAATAAGAATCACCTAGTTCACTTTGCTGTGGTAGTCAAAAAAGGTGAGCAACATTAGATAGTGGCACCACCTAGAAGGAGTAGGTTTCCGCAGCCTGAACTTTACTTAAGAGCTGGGAGACCAGTAGTATCTAGTGACAAATGCAAGTTTTTTGGAAGGTTGTCAAGTTTCTCGGGCACTTGATCAGCCCAGACGGGGTCCGGCCCAATCCTGATAAGGTGGCTGCCGCCATGAACCTCCGACCTTTAAAGGATGCATATCAGCTTAAATCTTTCCTCGCGTCCTGTAAATCATTTGCGCGATACGTACACAACTTGGCAGACATCGCCCAACCGCTCTATGCCTTTTTGAAAAAGGACGTCCAAGCCATAATAAGATGGTTATAGAGCTCACACTCGAGACAATGGTACTTTGGGGGCTTTACCGTTCTGGAAGGAGAGAGACTGGACTGCGTAGTGAGGGTTAACACTTTATTTGCGCCGCGCGC
>JAQIXS010003433.1:0-18207 GCA_034700785.1 Rossiulus vilnensis | reverse complement strand
ACAAAGAGCTCTTGCAAAGGGAAATGACGGGGGAGGGTGGGGGGGGGGGGAGGAGAAGCTTAGGATAGTAAATCCACCGACGAGCTTCAGTATCGTGCTTCAATCCGAAAGCAATGTGGTGAACTGGGGGTAAACAGGCGGAAGTGGATGCACAGCTAGAAAATCACACCTAATTGGACCAGTTAGCATTTCTCAAAATGGGATAAAACAACATTCACAGCCCTGGAATGCGCCCCACTGCGAATTCCAACAAGATTGCGCTTAAGCGAGATCTGAGGACGAAAAAATAAGTGCGACGTGATTCCGTAAGCAATGTCACGACTCTAAAAAGAGGCCTAGAATAGAAAAACGGACTTTAAGGTTTATTTCGTTTTTTACAAATAAAAGGACAATTTGAAATAAAGAAAAATAAATCAGACCCTAGTAGACAAGTAATTCTACACGCAAAAATAAAGTTAGCAAATATAATAAGTATTCGAAGCAAACATGCTTTTTTGTGTATGGTGGTCATTTTTTGCAAGGCTTAACCTGACAGCCCGAAATGATAATTAAAAATCGAGATCGCTAGAAAGTTCATTTTTAAGTCACAGTTGTTGTTTTTTCTTCTATAAAGGGGATATTGTTCAACAGTTGAGTCCTCTGCATGACACATTGTATTTCAATTTACCAGAACCATTTAAAAACCAATGGTACCAATGACAAGAAACAAGAAACCTGTATTCGAATGTTTTATTTAAATACAGTGTACGTGTAAAAGTTATTTCAAGAAAGACCGCAAATTATTTTTACAAAACAACGTGTACACATAATAGAGTAAACTACCTCGAGAAAATTGATTCGATGATTAATTACATGCATTTTTAAAAAGCAGGTTATAAGAAATGGATATCATCACTATGATTATAATGAAACGATTTTATACGCTTATTGCTCATTGAAAAGACTGTTGCTAACTCAAGAATAAAACGTTTGCCGTTAAATAATAGCCTATACAAATATTTTGACATTTCCTACTACTTGTCTGCCTGATTCTGCCATACATTTCACTGGCTGGAAGACAACAGTTTAAATATCTGTTTAAATATCAGGCTTATTCCTGAGACTGTAAAATTGGTTAAATGGCTGTAAAGGTATTGTATTTAACATAAATATGATAGATATTTAAACAGTTATAGCATCAGATGGTAGGCCTACTATATGATTTCCTTCAAACAGACAAACTTTTTAAGAACTACTATGCGGCAATATGAATACATATCAATTTGACAAATGAATAATTAATAAGCTAGGTCAACTCAGTACCCTACTAGCAGCAAGTAAGTGATTTGTTCAGAATATTATTCGGTGATTGCCACATCAATGGGGTGTACCAACATCACTGTAAAATTGAATTTCATGCAGATTAAGGCTATCCTTTGGAAGTGCATTCCAAAGCATTCGAAATGTTTACTTCAAATATATAATACATGTAGCTATTCAGTGACAAATTTACGTCTCCTAGCATGACAGTCGCGAAAGAATAACAGCTGACGAAATGTTTAAAGCATTTTATCGGTTTGAGCCAATCTCATTTAATTTGTCACATAAGTTATTTCGAAACTTTCGCGAAACTGTAAATAGCTATAAATGACGGATATTACTTTAGCTTACCTTCTGGGCACTAATGCTAGAAACCCATCATAATATTCGCGGATCTTGCTGAGGAAGATACTAGTGTATTCGTTAATGCCTTTCGGTTGTCAAGCCAGCTTCCGTTTCGAGGTGCTCCGGACCCCTAATATAATACCCGTGAGTAGCGGATGGACTTCTCATAGAAGCAATTTTACGCTCCTAATTAACGATAGGTAGCTTTCATAAACAAACCACTAGAAACGTTTCTGATGAATCCCTTGTGGATAAATTAGTGGCACCAAACTACAAGTATTTAAATATTTTCTTTTCATTCACTCAGTATCTTAAGTGTGCTATACTATTGATTTTTTATATCATCTTGCATTTTATATTCATTAATTTAAAGTCAGTTAAAATATCACTGGCAGTTTATTGTCAAACAACTGAAGGCAGTTAAACTCATTTAATGTTTTATGCAATAACGTGCACATCTGTCCAAATGGACCACTGTTCTTTCACTACAAATAAAATATAGTAGACGTGCTTTTCAGAGAATTTTCTGTTGATCTCGAAAACGTTCGAACTTCTTACCTGGAAGATGTTTAGCTATCTAAATATTCCACATATATTTAAATACTCTTTTGCAGAAATCCTTAATAGAAAAGAGTTCAGAAGTTCTTCGTTTAAATAACGATTCCCATGATACTTTTGGATTCAACTGATTCTGGGTTGTGTAAATGTTTCATAACTTACTTTTCTCTTCCAAATTGAACAAAAACTGTCACTTTAACATAGATTTAATGTATTTAAGGTCATATGCGTTTAATTCCCTAGCGACAAAATAGGCAAATTTACGAAGCATTTAATTAGGTTGCTCAATCAGGCATTATTTGCAACCAACGATGCAATGGAATAGTTCTGTCAACTTTTCAAAGCAAGATACGTTCTAGTTTTTGCACAGACGTCAAAAACCGCATGCTACAAATAAATCAATGGAAGTGATTCCGTTAGCAATTATGTGATCTTACTAATTCCATCCATGCACTGGGATCTTTATCGATTGCATGCATGTCAACGGTAATGCGAATTTATGGCAGGTGTCAGTTAATGAAATTTGAGGCATTTCCACGAAACTTGACCATCCAACACGGCCCACTGGATACAGAGCCAGCATTCCAACTGCGCCCTGCACAACCATCATGTCCATGCCGATATGATATTGCAGTCGATGGGTTTCAATGACAACTTTTATTAATCACAATGCACTGACCGGCCTGCGTTGGAAGCCCAGGCCAGTCCCTTTACATTGCGATGGATGGACGTACCACAAACCTATTGATTAAATAGCATTATCGTCTGGTGAAGGGATGGGCGAGGAGCTAATATGGAGCGCAATCTGATCGATGGAAGCTTCGAAGATTTTATGGATACAGAAATGGTCTGTAATAAAGGCCATGCTAGCCCCAGTTCAAATATTAGGGAAAAAGCATTTTGACCCCACTACGCGCGTACCACGCGGCCTTTAACAGAGGGTTGCAAGAAGGTCAGAAAGCTTGAAAAATTACATTTCTAGCATGCTGTCGGATCCGGTAGAACGTCCAAAAAATCAATAAAACTAGCGGTACAGGATGCCTCACAAGTAATGGTGAAAACACCGCCACATTGTAGAGTCTGATTGTAAGATTTAACAAATGATGTCATGCAAAAAATTACATATCTTGGCTTTATATTGTTATTATAGTTGCTATATTTATTTTTATATACACTTTAATTTTTCTAGGGTGTTAGGTATTTTTTTAGAATTTTAAAATGTCCTATATTTATTAATAAAAAATCAATTTCAAAACTTGTTATGCGGCATCCGAAAACGGATTTATTTTTAATGAAACCTCCGAAAATTAGCATCTGAGGTTGCATAATGTTTTTTTCAAGTTTTTTTCTGGTTATTTTAACTTCCATTGTGTAAATAAAAGATGGTTCAACTAGAAGAGGCTATAATTTATTAAATACGCTGTATGACCATGGAGCACATTTAAAATATCGTTTTTCTACTTATTTAAACTGAAGGTTTTTAAGTAAGGGCTAACCTGAGTGACGTGACATGACATGACCAAATGCCCAAGTGCCTGACAGTTGTAGGAGCACAACGCTCAAATTCAATTAAACTCAACTAATTTTCTTCAAATGTAAATAAAGGTCACAAGCCGTACACTACTTTCTACATTAAAACTGCAGTGTTTTCATTGTTTAAAACTATAAGTACAATTTTTCAATAGAATTTAATATAAAAAACTAGACCGAATTAAAGCTTCTTGCAAATTACCATGAATGCATTTTTAACTTATTATGTAAATAATGCAACTTATTTTGCTTTAATATCATTTTTATAAAAAATAAATTAAAAGGGAAGTCATAAATCATTCATTTAGGTGATTTGATGTTTGAGCAACATTGTTAAATCCTCCTGTAAAACCTTTCCAGCAAGCCCTATTTAGAAAGTTATAAAAAAAAAGACTTCTGCTTTATAACTATGTCTTTTTGAAAGCTTTGTTCCTCAACATTTTCAGGAGCGTTTACAAACTTTGTTTTATTTTGCATTTATCGAGCCAGTAAACGATACACAAAATGCCTCAGGCTTTCCAAGCTTGCAGAAGCTTAATCACACGAAACAAGGAAACATTTTCCGACGTGCCCTTGCAATGGTGCTGATAATTTTGCCATAATTAAAAGTGATGCACAGAATCCAATATCTTGATCATCCAAAGACATCAAACTGGAGGGGGCAAAAGAAGGCGGGCTTTTCCTGCAAATAGGTTTTAATTAAAAGATGCCGAGATTTCATTTTGCCTCTAACGTCATGACTTCCGCGTGTTTGGGTTTTAGTGCATGTGCTCGCAAAATAAAGCCCATCTCGGAGATATTGATATTTTTATGTTGAAAGTGGCAAATGCATCATATAAAACCGCCCATTCTTTGCGCACTAAGGCTATATTGCCATTTGTTTTCATAGAAAGATAAGTTATCCCTCTCTTGTGTCATGAAACATTAATTGATCCATCAGCTCTAGTGAAAGTAATTAATTTGTTGACAAGTGATTGGTAAAGTCTTATAAGGAATACAAATATCGTAAAGAGAGATTAAAGGGACAATGTTTTTACTTACACCAATAGTGGATGAAATAATGAAATTAAAAAACCCAATAAATTGGATAAAATTAATTTACATTAAGACGCTTTAAAATGGAATTAAAACATCATCTGACCTAGTAGTTTCTTAAAATGAGCTAATCATAGGATGGCACATTGTTGTAGCGTAAAAGTAAAGAAGTACTATATGATTCAACGCAATATGATTGATCATTTCATACCAGACAATGCGTCTGTTGTTGTACAACAATTTAGTATTTTAACAACAATCTTATTAGAATTAAGAAATTTCAGATTTTTTTTGAACAACTCTCATCACACTAGGCCTACACATGTGAAATTTAGTTTTGTACATTCAATACGGTGTATAGTACATCAAGTTTCAAGTTAAACTTACAATACATTAATGCATTTTGTTTTAATGTGTAATGTACTGTACATATATATTTTTGGATTATTTCTCATTTCGAATTTATGAAATATCGCTGAAAACATTAGCAAAAGATCAAAACAGTTCAAAAGTAGTATCTTTTTTAATGTTTGGACTGATACGTTAAATTTATGACGTCACATTACTGCATTACGAAACGGAAATATGAGTAATTCGTTTTAAACGTAATCGCATTTCATGTTCAATAAAAACAATAAGTGTGTTTTATAAATAAATCTTAAATAAACATTTTCTTTTTTAATTCCACATAGGTAGGATTCAGTTGCATTATAATTTTTTAAAAGCTGGCTTCATATAACTAAACATCTACTCCAGTTCCAGAAATGAGAGAGAAAATTAATTTCAACCTGAACATTAAAGTTTATCCGTGATAAATTACACATATGGCCAAAAGGATATCATGAAGCATTATTGTAATTATACTTGTATACATGAGAATTCCGGTAAATATAATGTCTGTTTTGTTTACCAATGTCTTCATAATCCCTAAAATTGTCGCACTGTTAATAGAGACAATTTATCAAATGAAATAAGAACTTTAAGAGCGAGCGAATCTACCTTTCTGAATTAAAACACGTCATAGCAAGATGTACACACTGTACTTGTTAATATATTTAATAAAACGAATGATCTAATCAGCTCTGATCATATGAGCAATCGTATTGAATGATAACATGCTATCAAAGTAATTCAGTCATACATGGATAAGTAAACCATCAATACACTGGCGATAGCAATTTTTTACATAGTCAAACATGGTGGTCAATACGATTAGTACCATTACATTTTTTGGAAAAATCTGTTAATTTTTTTTCACGAAGTGCTTCTTTCTGTGTTTAAAATTAAACGTCAATAGTCTACAACGAATGAACTTGTTGTTTGGACGAATTTAAATTAGTGATTTCTATATTTTCCCGAAACTGTGCAGTTTTTTACTCTCCTGAAAAGTTGATTTTTTGGGACTTTATGCGTTATGGTTTGGCACTTTTCACATTTTAGCTATATTATCGGCTAATTCTTACATTTTCATACGGTTCAAATCACTACGTTTACTCTAACAATGTTAGTGACGCAAATACGTCTTCAGATGTTTTCATTATCAAGAGCTTATTTCTTTGAAGTTCGTTAATTTTCTTAATACTGTTGGGAATGTTATAAATGCGCCTTTGATACAGCTCCCAGATTTAACTATAATTCCAGAAGCCCACATTCTTGGTCTGAATCATTTTCGTTGTCCTATCACTGCTTAATTTAACCGTTTACAATTTTCTCTTTTGAGCATTTCAAACTTGGTAGAAACATGAAGCTAAGAGCTAAATGCTAGCTCGACGCGACTATCCTACCAGTATTATTTCTACTTTCAAGGCACGCACGCTGAAGCCTCTAATTTGTAGAATCACGTAATCCATAGTCTTAATTATTCGCAAAACGCAAATAAAAAATATTAAGGCAAATAACAGAGAAAGCGCAAAGAAAATTTAATTTGGCGAAACTATATTGGGTAGGCCTTTGTGCTCAGAATCAGCGGAAAACAAACCTCATGAACATTCATATCGGAGCATTTTAATTACATTTTTCAACGTAATTGGGATTTTTTTCCTCGTGGAAAATGCGTCTGCTCAAATGTTCAACCGCGAATGGAACGCACGTTTATGCATATCAGTATGCAAATTGGTTAGCCGAGCATAATGAAATAACACTCGCCTTAAAAAAGACAAAACGCGAGAGAACAACTACACGAACAATTTATTATGTTTCAACCAGTTTTAGACCTTGTTGGGTTAACGTCCTTTATTAAAAGCAAGGAAGGTCTAGTTTGCCCCACGTGAAAGCATGTAATTAAAGCCATACGCATGCTTTCGCGCAATTAATCCGCTCTCGCTCACAAGTACACCGGGCAAACATATTTCACGAATACGTGTGCGAAATTCAAATTTTCCAGTTCTACTAATTTGTCCGTAAATGCTCTCAATTTTTGTGCACGATAAGTAGGCCTATGAACTGCGCCTTCATTAGCGTAAATTATGTAGGCAACAGGAGGCCTGAAGCGCTGCACTAAAGCCCGTGTTTGAAAAACTTTGAAACAGTTTAAAAATATATCAATCATTAAGAAACGCTGTATTAACATAATTGGTCCAATCTGAAGTAGAAAACAAGTTTTTTTCAGGTAGAAACGTCAGGCGCATTACTAAAAATAATGAAATATGCATGTGCATGTATCTTACAGACATGCTACAATGCATGTTCGTAAAAAAATTCTAAAAATATCAATTAATTTAAAGATGCTGCGTTAATATGGGACAAATATTTGGCAAAATACATCGATTTCAATGTGCATATTGGAAGTGATGGCTAAGCTGGGAAAATTGTAGTATGCAATAATATATCGTAATTTGTTTACCAAAAATATAGTTCATAGTATTACAGAAGCACGCAACCACTGTGTAAGACGTAAATTAAAAGCAATTATTTTGTTTTTGATTAAGACATACTCGTATATATATAAAGCATTTTCCCTTATAGAAGCTACGTATATCTAAAGAAGGGAAAATTCAAATGGAAATACATGTAGTTGATATTTACCGCGTACTGTGTTTGCTAATGAAATACTTCAAATCTTTCATTACATAAGCAATGTAAATATCGTTGTTATAAACCTCTTGATGACTAAGCTGGGCAATTAGTTAGTCATATTTGTTTCAATTGCCTTTTAAAGCCCAGAGCAAACTTGTCTATGCTATATCCGACATGATTAATAATTCACGTAATTATCCAAAAATATAAATAAGAAAGTTTGCAACAAAAAAATACATGCAAATGAACAATTAATTATGCATTAATTGATAATGAAAAACCGCACACGCTGTTCATGCAATTATAACCAGCGCATGCGCAGGCGTTTCGTGAGGAATATCCATCAACCTCACCTCTCTACAGTACATGTGCACAGGGTCTGCATGCAATAAGTTTATTAGTGAAAAGCATCTGAGTCGTAATAAATAGATAATGATCATCTGCATAAGGTTTTAACAGAAATGCATTATTAATACATGCATATGCACTATAACGATAATACACAATATTATAGAAAAATGGTTTCAACTTAACTTTTAGTGCCACACTCAATGAATCCAATAGGTTAATGAAGCAGGCTAAGTACGATAGCCCTTAGTTATACCGTCAATACGTGAAATATTAATAAACAAAATCGATGTGAAACATGCCAATTATAGGCGTCAGACCAAAAAATGGCATTCAAAGAAATGACGGTTGCAATTATTAACAATCAAATGTCAACAATGGTGTTGACATTTGATTAATTAATTAATATGAATATAGGCCTACTTATCTATACCAAAAATTCTATAAACATTATTTTATTGAATCTGAGACACTCCATCAAGTGATCAATTGTATTTAATTATGGTAAAATAATCAAGGCTAATTGTTGATAATTTCCTTTATTTGGCGCAACGTTTCGCCCACATTTTGGATTTCTTCAGGTGCTATACACGGAGTGAGAAAACGAAATGTTTATATAGTTATATGTTCTGTTTTGATTAGATGGTTAGGAACATTTTTACAATCAAATTTTACCTAATATCATTGTTAATGGCGATTTTACATTTGGATCAGTATTTAGACAATTTTGCTGACAAGTTTTTTAGTTATGAGATGAACACGAACATATTTACTAAAATAACGAAAAATCAGCAAATCAGAAACGTTGTGCCAAATACAGGAAATTATAAATTATTAGCCATGATTACTTTAAACTAAGTTTACTACAAGGAATATATGGTAATGTGTTTACTCATCCTTTAATTTTTAAAATTCACAAAATGACAAATTATTTTTAAATTTACAGTTATGTTTAAAATGATGTCAAAGAACCTGGTGCCGTACATAAAATTCTTGAATTCATTTTTTTCCATGAAGAATTGGGCTTTTTGTTGTACGTTTAATCTATGACATTTCATATTAATTTGAAAATGTTTGTGTTTTTTACAAAAGAAACCCCAATTAAAGATGAACAAAACACGCGGGAAAAAGCATGCATGTATCTTTAACTTTTCAACGATATGATTTTAAGTATACATGTATTTAGGGCCGATTGCACCATTGCAGGTGAAATGAAAGTTTAGATAACCTTGTATTACCAATAACCCCAAGTTAACCTATACGTTATTAGGTTTGTGTTGCAGCATTTTACTATAGGGATTTTAACAAGTGATCAGTAAACATGGAGGTAACCTGTTGCAGCTAGTAGCTTGAGCAAGTAGTTTTAAAATTGTTGTTTAATATAACCTAAAACGTCACCGTAGTCATCAAATGGATGTGGTCTTGATAATATCACACGGTTTGTTTGGTAAACATTATCTATGAAGCTCACAAATGGCTTATCTTCTCTTACTCATCTGCCATTTCAATTACAAACCTGAAGTTAACTTTGGCTATTATCTAGTTAGCTTGAGTTAATATTTTCTTATCATTAAGCCATGGTTAGCTGCTTACCTGCTATGGCGCAAAGTTTTCGTTAGTTAAAAAGAGGTTTTCCTTAGCGTTTTGTAGATACAACCGGCTCTTAAAGTTCTTGGTAGAATTGACTTCAATTCATTATCATGTAAATCTATGCTACGGCAACAACACGTGAAAATAACTGCAAAAACGTTGTTGAATAACAGAAGAACTCCCAGGGATACTTAAAACGTGTTGTCTTCTTCAGAATTCGTCAGCATAAATTTAGCCAGAGTGCATTTTTATATACTCGTTAAGCAGTGGCAAATGGCACGCGCATTGTTTTATGTGCCTCGACTTATCAGATTTTTTTAATAATCTGGCAACCAAAAACAATACATAATGCACTTAGCATTAATGTAAGCATTACGGGACGGGGAAATTGCGAGCTTTGGGGGAGGCTGCGTGTCGGTGCCATTCACTGTCATAATGGCCTGCATGCACTTTTTCCCTGCAAATGGCTGCATAAAAATCATTTACGAAAAAGGCTGTAATATAATTACATCGTCCCCTGTTTCACTGGAATAATAGCTAAACGCGTTATTATATAATCACAACTTTATGTTACGCTGTGTGAGTGCGATAAATAAAGGCAAGCGGAAATTGGGCTAAACGATGATTCTGAGCTCATTTTAGGGGTATTCTCCACTTTTGATGTTTCGAAGTGCATTATCATAACAATGTTGAGCTGCGTACAGAGTTTATTAACAAATCGTCAATCATACTGCATGTTGCATAAGTAATATTGAATTAAATGGCCTACACTTCAAACGAATGCTGCAAATAATGTAAGACATGTACGGTGTTTACAAAAAGTAATCAGGGACTTACATAAAAACCAAGTTTATGGACTTTTATGACAGAATTCTGGCAGCGACCGATTTTCGTGTAACATCTCTATACATTCAATCCATTTATTTATTATTTTATTCATAACCGTATGGACTACTAATTCGTGCTTTGAGCCAATAGGAAATGTTTATTCAAAAAATTGATTTCAACGCCTTGAATCGCTTTTTCTAAATTTCTGGATCCGTTTCTTATCTGATACCTGTCAAATTTCTTAGCTAGCATTCCATTTCCCTTCTCTCGTCGAATTGAATTGATTTTTCTTCAAAACTATGTTGTCCTCCCTTCCTGTCTAATGAAAATTGATGTAAGATTATGAAAACGCACTCAAAATGCCAGAAAAGGAAGCGTCATTCCCTTCCTCTCTTTGCAACCTATTTTGGCTGTTTCTGAACCATTGTGAACCTGCAACTGTCGTTTAACACACGGTTTGATGAGGCTCACATGTGTCGAGAACATTTGATTTATTTTTTGAACAATAATAAGATTTATAAATATTTAGATATTACTTTAAATGTCCTGTAAATCAGTCCAAAATGTCTATTTCGTGAGTGCATGTGAATAAATTCGGTAAACATGGCAAAGCAATTCTTGAATTATCGTGAATAACATTTGTCAGTTGATCTGTAGATATCCAAACTTAATCCTGCCGCAAGCTCATCAGGCGTTAGTCAGTTTGCTGGTTTCTAACAAGATAATGTTGAAAACAAGTGAATGAAACGAACTTACGTCAGAACGTCGGTCGGTTGGACCAGTGGTGGGCAGCCAATTTTTAAATTTGACCAACATGCTAACAATTCAAACCTGTTGACGAGTACACCGTTATAATGAAGAATACCATAAACCATTCATTTGCGAACAAAGAAACTGGCCCACCTAACTGGACCACTCCCCCTAATACTAGAGCTATGTACATATACTGTACAGCACGTTTCAGTTGGACTATAATATTTCCGATTTTAAGGTCCCATCCTGGCATCTTTTGTTCTGATTTGAACAAGAAACATGCAAAAAGAAATGAACACAAATAGAGAAGAATGCAGAGTATATAAAGTGAAGGCAATGTAAAAATAATCTTACTTGTCACTAAAGAGAGAAACTGAATGAATCAATCACAAAGGACTTATCAAAAACATTTTTTCGGAACAATTCTTAGCAGAAAAGGCGCATGTTCAAAAACATTTAATAAGACATCGTTCGTAAAGATGAAGGATTGAGTGCTGTAGCATAGGCGTGGTGTTAACATTTTTTTAGGTAATCGGCTTAAATAATGACTTTTACCCTGACTCAGCACTCCGAAGTTGACATTTTGCTCATAGCATCCATCATCATTCGTATTTTTCAGAATGTATTCAAAAGCGAGACGGATAAAACCATATTTATAATTGGTTGGGTGGTTATTTGGAAGATTCGGTTATCGCCTTCTTTCTTCCATTCTTTTAATGCGAGGAATTGTATAAAATGGAATTTTCGCAAGAATCTATTCGCCGACTGTAGCGTTCCATTTGATTAATTTGATGTTGCGAAGAATGTCCTTCAAACTCAAAGAATTGCGGTTTTTGATCGAAAACTCAATTATAAACGATTCGCCACATCGATTGTCACTTTGTTATCTAAACGCCAGCTACAGAAAAGAAATTGGGGTGGATGGCTTGCACGCTATTTTCGTCGTCCAATAAATTCTTGACCTTTTAAATTTGTCATGGATAGTAAATGTACCTGCACTAACACAAATAAAGGAGAATTGCTGCAGAATTAATTTCTCCCCAAAGAAAATAGTTCGTATCACTTGTGGGCATACCCGTTTGAAATTTTTGTAGCTTTTTGGTTAAGTTTTCTTCTATGTTTATTGCCGAACGTACCGGTACAATACGTAACAGCGAATCTGCCAAGAACTGCGTGAATGCTAAATTCTGATATATTGCGATAGCATTATATTCAATGAATTCATACAATTACATGTATTTCTAATTGTAATTTAATTTTTATTTGTTTAACATGGCGCAAATTTAATAATACTGTATGAAAATAGTTCACTGTTTGTGGACCTTCAATAATATTGTCACGGACATCGTATTGGAAGGAGATCTAATACTCTAATAAATATGGTTGATCATTGATAAAATTAATCTTTGAAAAGTTATTTTCACTGATAGAGCTTAACTTCAATCGCCAATTTAGCATTTTAGAAAATAAGCTAAATTCAATATTTCTTGTTATAACGAAAATTTTCTACCAAAATAAGTTGACAGACTGCCTCAGTTGACTCATCTGTGAAGTCATTCTTCACAACAAGCGCATTAAAAGAGCGCAATACACTAATACTATAAATGCTTTAAAAATTAATTGCTTTGTTGGCAGGACTATGTTGAAACAAGACATTAGTTCTGATTCACAGGGTGTTTCACAAGTAAAATCTCATTTTGTTGATTGCTAATTATTTGTGAATGAGCATTTTGCAGAGAAAATGAGGCGATGCAAATCAAGGTGCCAAATACTATGTCATTTAAAAATAAACGTTTAAAAATGGCACTTAGGCCTACATACATGCATATTATCCGAGTGGATGGGTAATAACACGTGATGACATCGTTAAATATACAACGTGCTTGATTGAGAAATTTATCTCAATTCATCTATGTTCATTTGAAGCTTTTGTGGGTTACGTTTTAGTAATCATTTAACAGTGGAATTGATCTAATCTACGTGTTTATCTATTTAATTGCCAAGTCGTTCAAACCATTTCAAATTGCATCAGCTATACGCTTGGCAAGGGTTGGACACCACTGATTGAAAAGACGACTAAACAAAAAGTAAGCAAATCAATTTAAATCAAAAGTGTTATTGAAACATGATTTTATGGATACTAACAGGTGTCTCCTAATTCCATACTACATGCATTATTTTTAACAATATAATAACACTTCATAAATATAACTAAATATATTACTAAACTGCATCTATACAATATACTAGTATATCAACAATATTTACTCAAAGTAAATGCGATATGTTACATTTGTTATATAATGACTTGCATTCAAATGCATTATTTTACGGAAACAATTTATAATTGTTGCTAAAAACATGAAACTCACAGGATTACATTTCCTATATATTCAAGTTGCATATTCAAATATTTCATGAAGGAAAAACGTTTTATCATCATCGTTATCATCACGTTATATCCTCTATCATCATACAATTATCATCATTTACATTTTTTCCAAGTTAGATTAAATGAGAGTTTACTATGCACTCTAAACACAGAAGGCCTGTATAGTATATTAGCTCGCTTTGTAGTCCATAAATTCAAATAAATAATTTAAAATATATTAAATAAGTAAAACATTATTTACGGAAATTATTAAATAATAACTAAGTAGAAGTTCAGCAGTGAAAAACATGTAAATACCATTGCTTATGATATTTGGTAAGCCCTTATTAAAGGTTACTTGATATTGTTTGGGTAATTTTTAAATTATTCAATACCAAATTTTGAAATTTTTGACAGAGGTTAGAAAAACGTAAATTTTCTAGCATAATGTTGAAAAGTTATGGCAGTATGAAGGACAATGTAGCAAGCTAATCAATAGCTAAATGTTTTTTATTCGTCATCAGGTAAATAATTTTCCTTTCTTTACCTTTAATTTAATTTGCATAAATAAATATTTATTTTGGAGGAAACATCCACTCAACCAAGAACTACCCACCTGAGGCGGTTCTGGAATGTGAATAATTTTTACAATGTCTATTTAACATTGGTTTTCTTTTTTAAATAAATCAAGTTCATCGCAAATTCACTATTTCAGATATTTACGGGAAAAACTGCGATAGCAGTGCACCAAGAAAAGCACAGTGAGGGGTGTTGTTTGTGTGCAGAAGCAAATGGAACACGTGGCGCCTCCCATCAGGGACATTTCGCAATATTACGAAAACAGATGGAATTAAATTAATTAAAGGAAAGGTGGTGTGAAGCAATAATGTTGAGCAATCGTGCACAGTGCAGATCGTTGAAAATTTACAGAAATGGTGCAAAGATCATCATGCTATCATTGTACGGTGGCTAAACAAACATGACAACGTTTGAAATGATTAATCATTTCGGGTGCACCATGTCAGATTGACACATTTTTAGTTTAAAATCTGTAGTGATCACAATTACGAAATTTAAGATTTCTTAAGAACCGAGAACATTTTTGGGTTGTCTTATCAGTAATTCAATTCCATTTGATTTGACTCAGTACCCGAATTTCTAAAAATACATGGTGATTGGTAATGAGGGAGGGGGAGGGGGGTAGTAAATTCATTGCTTAATTTATTAGGAGTTTACAACCACATCAGGTTGGCACCACCTACATGTACACCGTACATTACAGTTCAATTCTACACCGTGACTAGAAGCATATAATTTTAATCAAAATTCGATAATATACTGTATCAATGATTAGATAATGCTAAACCATTCATGCAGAGTTAATGAATATCCAAAATTTAGGTATGATTTAGGTGAGATTCTACATGTAAATCTCACTAAATTATTTGATGTTTTGTTTTGTTCCATGCTTTCCGGTATTCTATAAAGCATTAAGACTATAAGATACGTCTTTTCTTGGATCTCATTAAACAGAAAATCCGGCGAGAGCGGATAGTTTAAGTCAAGTACCAGTCTTTATGAGTGGTGATCTAAGAAGATAACAAATAGCTTAATTCTGCTTGTATCTTTGTTTCTATTTTGCGAAAATATTACTAATTTAAGCTCCAATGAAAGCATCGGATTAATAGGTAATAATATTGGGTACAATTTTTCAGGAAAATATAAATTATTATAAAATATGTAAGAAATTGGAACTTTCTATAACAATTTTAATGTAGGAATTTGCTGCAATACAATTATATTGTTTTAGTGAGAATTTAAGAAGTCAGTGATATCATGTTTGCAAAAAATAAATAATTAAATGCTGAATTTCTAATGCAATATTGTTTTAGTGAAGATTCAAGAAGACAGTCATATCGTATTTGAGAAAAAAACTAGGTTAATTTTTTTCATTTAATCACATTTCAGATTAAGGGAAATGCTACACGAATACTTCGCTTACATAACGGAAAAATACATTCAAATCGAAATGGATTTTATGTGGATTGTGAGCAAATTAAAATGTCACAAAGGAGTTTATTTGTGAACAAATTCTCTTTTTCTGATTTGATTTCAGGTCGTTAAATAGAAATGCGAATAAAAGTCTTAATAGGTTGATTGATACTTGAGATTTGGTATAGGAAGACAAGGTGGAAAGAAAATCGACTGAGAAATTGTTTTATGTCTCTTGAACACAGGCTTCGATTATTTTACAGATTTCTGGGAATTTCTTCCTAAGCACATTTTTTGTAACTTTCTCAAGCGTTTTATGGCACACAAGTGATGCACATGGGAATACACCCATTCACCACACATGCAGGAAAAACGCTATTAGAATAATTGGACGCACATTTCGAGAACTGTTAAAAGGGAAATTAAACACGACTGACTGCTTGATGCAAATGATTCAGTTTAGAAAGCTAGTTCGAAGGAAGGGGACTAAATTCACAGGGGCTGCGCCTAAAAAGCAGATAAAATATGCAAGGATTCTCCATTTTTTAACTGACACAGATGCTGTGAATGCAGCCCAGGCATAAAACGGGGGACAGAGTTAGGGGCATTCAATATTTTACGAGCTGTAGTGTCGTTCATAACTACGGCGAATTTGCAAATTTCACGAGGTTTTGCAGGGACAGCATGCCTGATGAAAAAGGAGTTGGACTACACTCAAAATCAAATGCAGATTAGCTCACATGTTGCAATTAGAAATCGACATTTACGTCGTGGTGCCATAGGCAATTATCTATAAAAAGTAATATAGATGAAATCAATGGCGTTAGCACTAAATGATTTTAAATGGAAACTTGGGGAATGGTTTCGTGGTGAAACCTTGGTAAAAAATATCATTCCAAATTTTATTGTAATGTCCAATCAGCATAAATTTTGCGCGCTCACGATGTTGATTTATTCGACTATACGAAGCATAAGTAGCTTGCAAATGAATAAAATCGAATTAAGTATTAGCATAAATGAGATAAACCATGACTTCCTGCGGAGCAGTGGCTCATAAAAAATGACGACGCTTAAAGACCCACCCTCTTTAATTACCGTTTGAGCCAGCAAAGTTCGAGATAATGCGCAGTGCAATTTCCCTCTCTGCAGCCAAGAGGAGCGCAGTCAGTGAGCTCATTAAATCTTCAGGGATAAATTAATCCTCATTAAGATCACCGTATTTGATGTGAAATTTTATCAATTTTTAATGGGGTTGCTGTGCAAATGAAGTGTTGGGGTTGAATGTGCAGCGTAGTGATTAATTAATGACTCCATTTTTGCAACTTGTTATTAGAGTCTGCAATGGTACTAATGACCAAAAGAAAAAAATATTAAGTTCTCTTATAAAATTAGAGTCTAGTTTCGCCAGTTTTTTAACAAATGCAACATTTGTGGATCGTGGACCCATTACTTAAGAGAATGCGTTTATTCATATGGCAGTGGTTATAAAACGACAACAATGTGTATTTTATATCAGCAGAAATTAGAAAAAAATACCTCAACGTTTTACTGAAATTTTCACTAAAGAAAAGGATATGTTTTTTTTTTAACAAAAACGGTTTAATGTTTTGCTTGTTATTATACTGTGAACACAGTAAGGGCTTATATTTTTATCTTTAATTAATCTTTAACCAAACCATGATACATTATAATGCGTGATTACGTTTCGTTTACTGTATTTAATTCCCATCATTACTTTAAACCTCAAATGGAAACTTTGAAAACAAAGGTTTTCAATCACTTGTCAATAATTGCAGGTTTATGTTATAAGTGTATTAATGGCTATTACTTAACTTTGCAAAATGCTTATCGCATGCTTATATCAATAGGCGTTTTCTTTTATACTTACAAAGATTATTTAATCACAGCACAGCAAGTCCCTATGCAAACAGGATTTCAAATCGGCAGTGACTGTGCATGCATAAATTACGTAGTTATTAATTAAACAAGTTAAATATTTGCTTAGAGACAATTGAAAAATGCAGGTTTGCGATATGCGAAATGCAATATGCAAGTAGATAAGATAACAAGTTTTTTCTCGATGCAAAATTGGATTCATGTACCGCAAATAAAATAAAAATACATTTTTACGTAATAAAATCTAAGTCATATGGTATAATTAACTTTGCAGCACACGCTTATTGACAACCAAGCAACGCATCTAATTAAACTATTGGTATAGTGGATAAAACTACTGTTGCAAATGCAGTGGATATCGGGGGAATTACGAATTTCTAAAGTCACATTAAATTTGTCATGTGATGTCCTATTCACATGTTTTAAATCAAAACTTACACGAAATGAAACACACACTTGTACTGCGTGTCGGCGTATGCAGTGGTCAGTAGAAATAATGTTAATAAATAAATGTTTTGCAATTGCACTCAATTAATATACAGTGTAGACAGTATTTATGCATTTTCTGTGTGTTGGAGGGAGATTTATTTCTCCTGCTGGCTGCTTGAATCTGAGTGTGTTGCTTCTTTTGTCCCCAATTAGCTGTT
>JAQIXS010003432.1:0-18207 GCA_034700785.1 Rossiulus vilnensis | reverse complement strand
TACCAAAAATTAACCCCAACTTCTTACAAACGTGGACATATATGCAGTCATACATGGCATTATCTAAATTTGATGTGTGGCGATGTCAATTTATGACCACATATGGCTCATTTATGTCCAGGTATGGCATACATTGCCACATATGCATGTATATTGACATTCAACTATTCCTCCCGTGAATTGTTTTAAACGAACAACCAAGAAATGTTTGCCTAACCGTTACTCAATTTTCCATATTTAATTGCTTTTCCGTTAATTTGCATACACATAGCTCTTATCGTATTTTAAGGAGCATTTAAAGTTTGTTTAGTTATATAATTTGTATACGAAAATGTCTTATCTATCCAACCTACTTAACTTCATTCGACATCAACACAACATATCTTTCATTCACTGCGTTTATTCATTGGGAACTGGTGTAGATATTGCTAAGTCAATTTTCTGCGGATTCGCCTCCAGGTATTTCTATATTTAACTGCTTTTTAAGTAAGACTAGAAATTCTTAATTTGCCTTAATGCATATGAATTCCAACACGAGAATGTCTGTTTACCAACTTATATTTACATTTTCTTGCTTTTATTCCATCATCTACGTTTAGCTATTCAACGTTACTGGTATTGATCATCTTCATGATTTCTTTTATCAGTATCTTAACTTCAAGAACGTAAGTAACATAAATCGGCCAAGCGGAATCGTCAATGGTAAACAAATATAAATGTCAGAGTAAACAAAAAGTCGCCTTGAATGTTTAATGATAGA
The DNA here is from genome assembly GCA_034700785.1 of Rossiulus vilnensis. Classification (NCBI taxonomy): domain Eukaryota; kingdom Metazoa; phylum Arthropoda; class Diplopoda; order Julida; family Julidae; genus Rossiulus; species Rossiulus vilnensis. The sequence continues at coordinate 17,447 of JAQIXS010003432.1, read as the reverse complement.
AGTCAAGCGAAACACGGATGGCATCGGATAATAAATAATTCAAACTATTTAGATGATACAAATCCAGAAAATGTATGAAATATTTACGAGCGATTTATTTACATACGTCGGTTACAGGTCCATTTTGCAACACACATGAGTTATTTTGAAGTCAGCCAAAACTTTCAATAAATAATAATCTAGTTTTTAAATTCAACCCAAAAGCTTGCGAATGATCCACTTGTAAATTTATGAAAACGTCACCGACTCATGGCGTCTTCCGAATATATGATTATGTATAATCAATAATTTTGTGAGAATTTCTTTAAAAATACTTACGTTTTTGATAGTATATGATAGTAATAATAATAAATGATAGTAATGCCAATTTCACCACATTTCAAGGAGTTCAAATGGCCAATACTGAGAAGATTGTTTTAAGCGGTTGAATGCGCATGTATATCAAGTACTGTATCAATTTTATTTGTTAAGTACTTTCATTCATTTCTTAAAATCATAAAAATATTGACCTGATGTCAATTTAAAGTCATTTCAAGAACCTTAATGACCAACAGGAAAAAAAGGGAAATTTATTTTGGTGAATGAACACATTGTCCAGAAATTTTTGTTGAATACTTTTGGCAATTGCCTAACGACAATTTCCTAAATTTGGAAAAGTTAATAAATGAACATAATAGCAATTTAACGACGTTTCAAGGCTATATTATTTTAAAAAAATTGAAATTTTAAAGATATTTAGAAAACAAAATTTCTCGAGTGGATAGATATATCGAGCACTATGAATTTAGTTTGTTAAATACATTCACTCATTCTAAAATCATAATAAATGACCTAATGTCAATTTAACCACATTTCAAGAACCTTAACGACCAACAAGAGCAGATGAATGCATCGTGATTGAATTTATTTCGTTAAACCATTCAAATCACAACAATAAATAACCATCATACCAATTTAGCTGCATTTCAAGGACTTTAATGACCTACATTCATAATTCCCAAGACGAATTTACATAATCGGAGGATCGTTTTCCAGGCTGGAAGGATTTCAGCATATCACCAAGTAAAAAAATAAATGAAATTACACTGGAAAGATTTAGCATCTTGAATTCTCAAGTGTCTACCCGGGCTTGCGTATTCCAGATATTTCTAAAACGTGTTTTTTTGAATGTCAAGTTTCAAAGAAAATGCATTTTAACATATAAAAATGTTAATTAAAATTAAATTAAAATTTTTTAAAAAAATCAAAAAACACGCTTTGGAAATATCTGGAATACGCAAACTCGGTTAAACACTTGAGGATTCAAGATGCTAAATCTTTCCAATCTCCAAGACCACTAGCAGTAATGTTCTTGATTCTGCAACCACTTGTTATGGCAGATTAACTTTAGCCTTTCAGCCATTGCATCCTTCAAACCCCACAACCAACCAACCAATGTCCCCCTACTCCCACTGCTCCAGCAGCTACATGTCACCAACAAGTCTTTCCACCAGTCAAAGCCAGCTAGTCTCGCACCCATCTCAAGCCATTTCCGGTCGACTTCTCCTGATGGCGAATGCTCTTATCACCCAACAGAATCAACATTCTCAGGTTGGCCAAGCCAGCGTTATCAGCAGTTGTCAGAAGGATTTCTCTCGGTTCTGTCAACTGACCACTTCCTTCCTAGTCCCTCACACGTTTCCTCAGCTAGTGTTCCAATCGGAGTGCTTTCAGATTTCTCTGTCAGGCTCGCAGCATCCACTGTTTACTTGAGCTTGGATTTCAAATCCAGAGTCTTTAAAGTGATGGGTTCCTTTGGATGACACTGTCAATACAATCTTGCTTTCAGCTCGATGGCCCCAGAAAGCTTTTTTACCACCTTTTGTTTGACTGCGTTTGCACGTTCTCTGTCTGTCTGTATGTCTGTCTGTGTGGTTGAACGTTTTCGTCAAGACCAAAACACGTTTTTTGAACATCTTTTTTCGATCAAGACCCAGAAGTGTCTTTACCACAAACTGCCCTCGCCTTCACCTTTAATCGATTCCTACGGTGGCGCCACCTATGAGCGCCTCCAGCGACAATTGATTATTGGTGGAAAATTTAATTCACAGCTAGTTGAAATTTGTGGGGGGAAAATTTAGTGATGACAAAAAGTGAAGAAGTTACCAAAATATGGCGGATTTTCCTGGCCATGCAACGCGAATAGGAAATCTGCCAACAGCATGTGACAAGATGAAAGAAAATCAAGACAAATGCCATGACTTTCCTGAGCTTTAAATTCTTTTTTTACAAATCACTTATTACCAAAAGTTAAAATACAACTTTAGAATTGTGATATGAAATAAAAAGCCAGAAGTTAAAATAATATAAAATGACAGAAAATGAAGGTTAATAAAGCATCGAATGATAAAATTTGGAGATAAACTTGACGTTTCAAATAAACGATATGTACTGCATATTTCATTTTTATTAAAAAAAAAACATGTCTACACGGCTTTGAAATAAAAGTAAACTTAATGACATCAAGTAAATGATAAGAACTAAATTTATAACTTTAGACGTTATAAAAAAATGAGACAAAGTGTCTACAGAATTTGTTATTAAATTCAAAATTGGAATTCAAAACTGAATTTAAAACACAGCTTCAAATTAGGAGTTATCAATTTCAGAACTTTTCAATTGGTTTTGAAAACAGTTGTTGGCTTAGAAGAAAACGTAGTTCTTCTAAAATGTAGTTTCGTAAAATTACTTTGGGTTTTTCCAAAACAGCCAAAGAATTAGACTAAACTTATTAAACAGAACAGACCCAACGCCAATTTAATGTCTTTCACTACCGACATTTTAATAACTTTTGATCCTGCAGAGGCTTTGTCAAGGAGCAAAATAAGAAAATTCAAGTTTTTTTTTTCAATGAGACAACGTCATTGTGCAATGCTCCAGCTTTTCTGGGAGGGAATTTCATGTAAATCCAGCCGATTACCCTGGAGCTGAAGTCTCTTGTTGGATTATTTCTCGCACACGAAAAACGCATTATTGTTAATCTAAAATTTAAAAAAGGATTCCGTTAATCCTTTGCCAGCCACAGAATCCTCTTCAATTTCGCCGAAGGCCGAAATACATTTTCATCCATCCATCATCGCAGTGCGGGCATTCTGCAAGTCACACTTTGGTCCCATGACACTTGTGGTGGTGAACACAGACTGTCAAGTGGTTGGAATGTTTTGGATACGCCTAGATTCTTCTGGATTGCCAATGCGGTTTCGTGGCAAGAGATATCTGGGCCAAGGGAGTCAAGTTGGATTACAAGGGACCAGAAGAGCTGAGCGGAAGCAACCACGAAGCTGATGCTGATGAAAAAACTGTCCTTGGCATTAGCATGCAGTTCATAGGAACGTCTGTGAGGACAAGGTTGCAGCAATCAGCTGGAAATTACACAATGTCATTGGCTGCAGTTCAATGAGAAAGAAATCTTCAACGGTCAAGGAACAAAGATTCTAGAGGTTCAGTACATCAGGATTCTCAAGAACCAACGATCCACAGCACGTCTTCTTCAAGATATCCACAAATGGAGATTGAAGTTTACCAATTGGAAATCCTTCCAAAGACGCATATTGAAAATCCTTCCAAAGACGCATATTGAAAATCCTTCCAAAGACGCATATTGAAAATCCTTCCAAAGACAAATTAGAAATCTTTCCAAAGACAAAAATTCTACCAATGACCGAGATTGTAACTTCTTCCAACGACCACCACCGGCACTGGAATTTCGTTCCAATGTCCCCGACTGTACAATTGTCCAATGTCCACAAATGGAGATCGAAGTTTACCAATTGGAAATCCTTCCAAAGACGCATATTGAAAATCCTTCCAAAGACAAAAATTCCACCAATGACCGAGATTGTAACTTCTTCCAACGACCACCACTGGCACTGGAATTTCGTTCCAATGTCCCCGACTGTACAATTGTCCAATGTCCACAATTGGGAATTCTTCCCATGTTCACATCTGCAAATTCTTCCTATGTCCTCGATCGGAATATCTTCCAAGGACATGTCGGATTCCAAAACATTAGTATTCCAGAAGAATCCTAATGTCCAGAGGCCCAACAACCGCCAACCAATCGATAACAGTCCCAGAAAGTCCCCAGACGAGCAGCTCGATTATTCAAATTTAATCTTCCAGAAATAAATTCAAGATCTATTGAATTGACCGTCAGCCATCATTGCTTGATCAGATAGCATTCTTATGAGCCCAAAACGGTTTACTATCAGCAGTGTCTTATCTCCCCAAGATTGAAAAGCAATTCCAAATTCTAGGCCAAAAACTGCATCACTTCATCCATCAATCCAATTCGTGTTTTTGTGTTTGATCTCAACGTTGAGCATAAAGAAAGAAGCTTCTAGCTTGCTACTTAACCTCACTCTGGAGCAGTTGAATAATAATATAAAAAAACAGCTCCAAGATTAATTCCCTTAAGGTTCATGGTGGATTTCTTCAGATGCAATCCAATTAAGATGCCATGGCAGATTAGCGGCATGTCTGCGACATATTACGTTACCTACGACTTGTTACAATCTCGGTTTTTAAGCAGGAAATCCGACGAGGGACGTTTTGATCTGGGTTAAAACTTTGAACTGAATAAATTGATTAAAAAGAGAACACTCAACTCTGGAAAACCACGCCATCCTCCGACATCAATTAAAGCCTGCAGCGCTGAAGGCTGGCAAAACGTTTTTTTTTTAAATAAACGGAAATGTTGACAGAAGATAATGGCCCATCAAACTTATCTTCTGAATCGGGAACTAACTTATGTTCGAGTGAATGCTAAATTAAATTGGTTTCCGTAAATGCAAACAGGCTGGCAGCCAGTGGCATTTCTAACTAAAAGACGAGCAAATCTAAGTGCATTTTTTTATACAACAAATATTTGTTGCGTTTTCATCTTCCTATTTACTGGCTAGTGGCCATGTTTTCGGGTCTTACAAAAAAACATTTGTTTTTAACAGACTTAGTTGACATTTCGCAATAATTGTATTCAGTTATTTACGAAAATGATCAATTTTCCAATTTATCTATTTTCTATTTATCAAAACAAAAAAAAACGGCATAATTTTATTTGAATTTAGTGGGCATTTACATAATTTACATTTTTGATAAACCTATTTTACGAATTTTCTATTTATTAATTTTCTGCCAATATTCCATTTGTCAATTTACAAAAAAGCGGCATAATTTGATGTCAATTTAGTGAAAATCTTACAATGGATAATTTTTGTCACAACAAATATTTGATACCAATTATTCATTTTTATTCTAATTTAGCAGTTATTTTTTATCAATATTTGATTCAATTTACCAATTACTCAACGTCAATTGCTGGTGTTTATCTTGGGTCATTTTCTCACGTATTCACCAAATTCCCCTAACTTCACGACTTCTTAGGGCAAATTTCAGGAAATTCAACTGTTGCTTTTTCTTCTGGAAACATTTGTCTATTTTCCCACAAAATTTATAAGACGTTTTACACTAAATTCTCCAAAACACGCAGCTTACTAATAATATTCGCCCATTTGCACGCACAATAACCGCAATTGTTTTACGAGATTTTACCAGTAAAATAAATCACGTCCATGTTCCAAACTGAGAATTTACCGTCAATTTGTAGCAAAAGATTTTGAAGGAACAACTGCCTACCGTTATCAATGGTCGGCACAGGGTGTAGTTGGTTTTCAACCATGTCCCATTAGCGAAACAGTATTTGATGGCAATTTCTGAAAAGATAAAAGAACATTAGCACAATTGTTCGGTTCGTAAAGATGGCTGACCCATTCTCCAGATACTCAATACTAAGTCCGCGGCAGAAGAAGGTACATAGTATTAAAACTTTCAAAAACAATCAATAGGGTAAGCAGCTTAGCACCATAGCAACGGCCAATAAGGAAAAGCTGAGCTAGATTTGAAATAAATGGTAATGCTTAAAGTCCGTTATTAAATTGCTTATTCAAGAGTTTGGAAGAAGTCTCAATAGCATATATCAGATTACCTTTTACAACTCCTGAAGCATTATTTGAAGAGTCCATAAATGATAGATACCGTAAATACGCCGAAAAATAGCTTAAAATAAGCTTAGCAAATTTAACATAAGAAATCTCTCAGGATAAATAGCGATACATGTTCTTGAAGAAACCGTATTTTATGTGAAAAACGGTTAAGTGTTTGCGCTTGGCAGATTTAGGAATTTAGAAATTCTTACAGGGTGCATTTCCCTGACCTTTACAGGCTTTTGAAAATTTTCCATGACATATGAAGAACGTTAAGAGAATAGAACGGAAACAAATTACCACTAACTAAATATTTGAACATTTCCTTGACTTCTGCATGAAAATTTGGGACTTTTCCTGCAATTTGCATGAAAATTTGAGACTTTTCCTGCCTTATGCATGAAAATTTGAGACTTTTCCTGCCTTTTGCATGAAAATTTGACTTTTCCTGCCTTATGCATGAAAATTTGAGACTTTCCGTGCCTTCTGCTTGAAATTTTGAGACTTTCCCTGCCTTGTGCATGAAAATGTGAAACTTTCCCTGCCTTTTGCATGAAAATTTGAGACTTTCCCTGCCTTGTGCATGAAAATGTGAAACTTTCCCTACCTTTTGCATGAAAATGTGAAACTTTCCCTGCCTGTTAGAAATCTTTTGGCATTTTAGCAAAACATGTTGTTTGAAGATTTTTATTTCGTGAAAAAAATCTTCATAAAACGTTTTTTTTTGGTGAAAACAAAACGTTGGGCAGATTTCAGGAATTTCGAGAGCAGAATTCCTTGGTCCTTGCAGATGCAGGATGCGCGCGTGCGGCCTTGGTATTCAATTTCCTTTCCTATTTAGTGCCCACCGTGATCACCCAGTCCTGTTTATTTGTCTTAGCCACTGCTAGTTTTTGTTCCCATCAGGTGCCATGTTTGCTTTGTTTGCCACTCAGCACCTCACTGATTCCGAATGCTGTTTCCTGTTCCACTTTACCGAGAGCTAATCAAAATCCACATACCATTCTAATTTCGGCCCGGATTTTTTGCAGCCACCATTTCAAGGAACAAAGGGATCTGTCTGCTCAATTTCCCCCAGGGTTTATTTAAGTCTAAAATTGGGAAACTCCCACTCCTGCCCAAGTAGCTCACAGCGATCCCGACGGAAGCAAGTTAGTTCATCTGGATAAGAATAAGTAACAGGGTTCCCACAGCATAAGTCATTTGCGTAAAGTATTAACAATTGATAGAATGCCATAGTCAAAACGTTTTCAAAGAAAAGATCACAAACCACGGATTTTGGCATAAATTTCAGTAAAAAAAACCCCTTATTTTTAAGTGTTATTAATTAAGGGAATGCCGTAATCATTAAACGTGGATTTTGCCTTAGAATTCGCCAAACTAAAAGTACTGAGACAAATTTGTGGCCAAATTCCTGTAAAAATTCATAAGAAATAAGAAATAATGAAACGAAAGGAATGGTTACGAGTGTGACCCAATTTGTGAAATGAGATGTTTTGAAGTTTTGGATTTTAACACGTGTATGAAATACCTCCTGGATCAAAAGCTTCAAAATTACCACATTCCCTGATCTCTTGATAAATTCTCAAAATTCCTTCGAGTCTCTCACGTTTCCCAGTTAGTTACAAAATCCCCCGACTTTCCCAGGATTCCCAGGTTCTGTAGGAACCCTGAAACGATGAGATAATAGGTAGGAAATAGATGTGACTTACTGGATGTGTCGTAGGAAACCCCGTGGATGACCTCTGGACAATTGGCAGTGACGTCCGTTCCTGCCAACGTCGGTGGCCAGCACGTCAACGTGTCCCATGTAGCGTCACAATATACGTGACCTGGAAAATAGTAATAAAAAAGTCGAAATGAAATTAATGAGCGGTCAACTTGCAGAGTCATTAGCACGCGACAAGACACATTGTTACGGCCATTATTTTTACGGTGAAATATTTCAAAAGAAGCTCATTAGTGGTTAATTGGGTTATGAAACTTAAATGCTTTCCACTGTGCAAGAAAACATCCAAGATAATAGGACTAAGAGAAGACTTGTCACAAGTTATAATTTAATTGTACAAGGATCAGGCAAAGAGAAGGTACTGACAACAACTGCCCTAGGAAAATCAGTAAAGGGATATAAGTACAAACAAGCTGGTATGTGGTGATATTAGTAAAACGCTTAGTGATTTCACTAAACATACTGATATCAGTAGTCCCAAAAACACTGTCACAATATATGGTGATTTCACTCAGGGTAATGGTATCGGCAGTCCAAAAAACCACTGTCACTATAATCAATGCTTTCACTAAGCATACTGATGTCCGCAGTCCAAACCCCCAATCCATACAACGATTTCAGTTCAAAATCATGTTCTGATCGTTAACCTCGTTTCACCAGTGTTTGAGGTATTGACATGATTCTGACAGGAACTTGTAGATACTGACAAGAAACTTGTAGATATTGGCAAGATTTTGACTGGTACTAACAAGATTCTGACAGAAAGCTGGCAGTAACCTGTGTTAACTGGCAGGATTCTGATAGAAACGTATTGGTACTGACAACATTTTGGCAGGAGCTGACAGGATACTGACAGTTACTAAACGAATATACAAACATACTGATTACAACAGTTTACAACGACCTGGAGTATAATTTAAGGTATTCAAATCCTGAAAATATCAGCTAACAGTTGTAAACGTTTACAAGCCAAAAGAACAAATCAGAAACGTTAGCAATGACATATGAAGGTTGCATCACCTGAACTAATTAAGCACATTACGAAAAAATGTGATTACACCCACATCAAATTAACATCTGACTTTACGCAAGCAAATAGCCTGGTTGCATGTCCGCCACCAACCTTCAACACGTTACAACCTGTTCCGGCTTAGTTGAGCTTTGTCGACAATGTCTCATCAAGTATTCTGCAACCATTTATCTCGCAGAATGGCTTACACGACTTCAACCAAGAGCATTTTAAAGACCTGTTACTTCTATTTCGAGCATTGGTGGCAATGTCTCATCAAGAATTCAGTCATCATTTGTCTTCCAGAATAGCTTACGAGCATTTTCAAAGATCAATACAACAAGGGTAGTTACCAAAGAGCTATCAGTGAATGACAGATGCCAGATATGCATTCTAGTGATTGGTCCCGACTTCAAGACCGGAAGTGCAACAGGCGAAAGAACACGGCTGGGGCTTTGATGCCCACAAATCACAACCTGACAACCACGTGACATTTCTTTGCTGAAAGCACATGACTATTGGCAGAATCAACCAGGTATAATGATTCATTCGTGATTTTACCCTGCATGTACGCTGACACGTGTGATTTAATCTTTGAGGCAAGTGCATGGACCACGTCTATGCTGACAGCATAGAGTTGAATTGATTGCCGCACGAGACGCGACCGGATATAACAGAATCGCGACCACCTCAAAACCCTTTTGACAACCGAATTTTAATTGAACATTGCTTATTCCGTGCATGAATTCGCTACGAGGGAGGCTTTACCATAAAAATGTCCTTCGCCACTGTGCTATTTGTGTCAGGCCCTAAAACTTAAAGGTACACCGGTGCATGTACGATGTAACCATCCACAAAGCCTGAAATACGAGCGCCGTAGCCATGGCAACAGGCAGTCAACCTCGTTTTTCGATTTATTGGGTTTTGGAATTGTTTACATGTCACGTATGGAGCTGGAATCGCACATAATAAAGCAAGGTCCTTGGCATAATAGAAAAATGTGTTCGAGGAAGAAGCATTAATATGAGCAGATATCGTCAATATTTGGGGGCAGAATTTTGCCTAGCTTGATTTGCAACGACATCCATAAAACAAGCTCATAAAAATATGCGAGGCAGTTTATCTGAGGATTATCAAAATTGATGAGCAGCCCTTGGCTCGTAGAGGGGCATAAATGTCAATTGCAAGAGTTTGACAGAGATGTGGAAAATTTGCCCGATGGGCCGAATCGATACGACTGGGTGAAGAAAGTCATAAACTGAACAGATACAAGCAATAAATAGATTTATCACCAAAAATGAGACGTTTGTTAGGAAAAAGTTGGTCGTCCAAGAAGGAAAGAAAAAGAGAAAAATAAATTAAGATTAGCAGTATTTAATGACATTTCGCACAAGGATTTTTCAACAAAATGCGTCTTATTTAGGGCAAATTTAATGACTTCAATGACCTACCGATAGTGTCAGCCTGTTAGACTGATCTTCCATCCAGTACTGCCGGAAGTTCAATACAAACTAAAGAACGCCCACCATGCAAACATCCCATTTGTTCATCAAATAGTTCAAATTGCTGACCTTATACATAATTAGTTGTCCATTGGGGTGTGAGTTTTTTCTATGATTTAAAAATGCTCCTTTGAGATATATAAAACAATTAAATAAAACTTGAAAACACATGACGCACGCTTCGGTGCCCATCTTCAAATCGCATAACGCCTTTTCAAAGTTCATTTTTTTATACATAAAAGTTCCAATTTCAAATTATAAAAAAATAACCCAAACCCTTATGGACGACCTATTCTACAGCTGGAGAAACTAAATTCAGCAATTTCAATAAACATTTGAAGCAGAAATATGTGAGCAATTTTCCGCATGATGGGCGTCGTTTTATTCCACGACAGCTATGGTTGGCAAACTTAATCATTTTCTCAAAATTCATTTTCTGCAGGAGTTTTATTGCAGAAAAACTCTGGCTTGGCTTGGAGGGTCCATAAAGTCTCTCCCGCCTACTCAAATCGGTGTTTTATGCTCGCCAATAAAAGGCAAAATATAGCTTTTGTTATGTTTTGCTGTCTTTTATCAGCCTTTGAAAGGATCTGAACGACGTACAAGAGTGGACTAGAGAAAACACAGGCGAGATACAACTATCGACTAATTGCTCATGCGGAGTCAATATTATTGATCAGGCTGCTCAACAGGACACCTTGAACAGAGCAAGTTTAAACTAAAGACAGTGTTTGCAGAATAGGAAACGAATAGGCACATCGGCTAGTTCTTATCTTTTCCATTCATGCATTCATCCGATAATCAATATTTTCGTTTAACGGCATTTCATTGTCAGCTTACAGAACGTATTATTATGTTCATCATTATTTTTTTTTTGATCGGTTATGGCCAGATACAAAAGTTACAAGTTCCTTTGTATTCATTCCCTCCCTTTATCCACGCATATTTCATCCGCAACTCAGTTTAAACGTCATTTATCATTTTTTTTCCTTTTATTACATTCAGCCCATTTTTATTAATAACATTTATCCCCTATTCACTTTTCGTTTGATAATATTTATCCCTCTTACGTTGCCTGTTTAGAATTAATCGCCCTTTCGGTAACATTTATTTTTCACTTCTAGTGTAATTTCATTAAGTGTTGTCATATGTGCTTCAATCTCTTTTTGCTTTTATGGTATTTCGTTTTTTTAACATTAATCCCTTTTCACATTTTAAGTTTTCTAGCATTTTTTCTTAATTATTCTTGCCACTATCCAAATCACGTGGCTCAAATATTTTCTACGTACCAGGGCACGTATTTATGATATGTATTTTAGTTGATAATTTATCCAATTATCCACATTTCGTTTTATATATAACATATCCAAATATCAATAGTTTAGCTTATAGAATTTTATCCATAGTTTAGCTTATAGAATTTTATCCAATTAACCATACCTTATCCAATTTTCCATCTTTGGGCTTACATTACTCATCCTTTTTAATTTTTCTATTAAAGCACTTCTCGTGTCCAATTATCTAAATTATAGCTCAAACATTTCCTTATACTTATCCAATTACCCATATTTCAGTTCCCATCAGTTCACCAATAAACATTTGAGTTTCGCATCATCATTTATCCGGTTTTCCTTTTTAGTTTTTTAAAGCATTTTCCACGTTTCCTTCCATCTTACAATCCATGTTCAAGGATTACATATTTCTTAGTATTCCCTTTCGCCAGATCCCTTTCCTTAACTTTCCTCCAAAAACCATTCCTAGCATTTTATTTTTTGTACTAGACTACTTCAATTTATTTGATAAATGCTTGCACAGACAGTAAACTATCTTCTCTTTTCTTGCAGGTCATATGTTGATGTAAGAAGTCTTATCGTTTCAACCGAATGTACTTTTTGGTAATCAATAAAAGCTCACTCATGAAATGCAAAATAGTGTCAGCTACCAGTGCTAGGCCAACATGTACATGTCCATTGGTAATCACAATTGGATCTAACGGTTTAACCTTCAATGTGCTATGGAACCTATCTACCGTCAGTACTTACATCACAAAGTATGATTAACAAAGAATTCCTGCCATATTTCCATTTCCAGTTCTTAAAATTGAATGTGTAAGTTTTTTTACAAATCGCAGCCATAATTTATGCTGAGGAATTACACAAAAATAAATAAATGGTACTCTCTTTCACTGGTGGATATCGAAAATATCAAAGACGACAACGGTGAAGTTCCATGACATGATAAACTGTCTCGAATGAACAAAGTTATATCCCACATGAAACATTTACAAAACGATGAAGGGGTTTACTCTGCCAGGAAAAAGCATGGTGAAAAGTTGAAAACATACGAATCCTAACCATTGGCAGCCAGAGCGCATCCTCAAATGAACCACGGAAGTTGACAGAACACAGAAATGCAGAATCTGGGATGATCGAAGAGTTATTTTTCCAAGCATTATCCGAACAGATGTCACTCTTAACAGCTAGCTAAACGAACAACAGCCTGACACGTCATCAACTAATTGCCAACGAGGGGTAAATATTGATCAGGCAGCCGAACAGGAAGCTGCTTGGATCCTTGGATGCTTCAAGACCCTTGCAGAAACGACATGGAAACACGAGAAGCAGAACACGGTCGGTTGAATTCGTGGCAAACACTACATGACAGTTTATTAAGGAAACCATGAGGCGGTGAATGCATGGTTTATTTTCAGCTATCGATGGACCTCGAGGAATGCCAAAGGAAGTTGGCATTGGATGTTAGAAAAAGGCCTGCAAGAGCCGGGGGGCGCCTGATGCAGAAAATGCCATCGACGAATTTCGGTAAATTTGCTAGCAATGTGAGCGAAAATTATGATTAACAGGCAATCCGCTGCTTAGATAAACCTTGACAACTTACATTCTTTGTGGTTTCATTTGTCCAGTTTAATGATCCGGTTTTAAAAGCTTCACCAAAGTACTTCATTCGTTAGTCAATTTTATCTGATAGTTTGACGTCATTTTTTATCATTTTAGTAATGAACGTCATGCGTTGGTCAAATTTTATGCCCAGTTTAAAAGCTTCACCATACGTCATTTTCATCTAATAGTACGGCTATATTTCCAGTAACTTATTTTAATAGACGTCATGCATTAAACACATTTTGAGAAGCTTCATTTGTTAGTCATTGTTATATGTTCGTATCAGTAGTATTAGCAGTCGCAGGCCATTTTTATAGTCCACACATTTTTGTCCAAAACAAATAACAAAGTCATTCGTGTAGAACCTAATCCACAATCAGCAGAGCTGGAAACTAAATAATTGAGCTTTGATTAATCAAATAATTGGGCATTAAATGACAAATTGCACACCGATTTCAGTGGCTCAGGGATCCATGGCCAACAAAAAATGCAGTTAACTAACAAAAGCAAAGGGGAAAATGAGGACAGAAACACTAAGATGCTCCATCCTAAGCTTTATGTCCAAGCTTTACGCAATGCCAAGCCAAGGCACTCCACATCAGTGCAAGCTGGTCAATGGTCATCGAGCAAGAGCCTGCCAGCCTGGTCAGAGCTCTCGTTGCAAAACCAGTCCATTAGCCCTGGCAGTCGATAGAATTGTTATTGCCAAACGCAGAAGGCAGGGTGATAAAAAGCCTCGCATTTACCACCAACACAACAATAAAACACTTTATGGGAGGGGGATGTTCCGCCCCCCAAAAATAGCGACGCTGCATCATGCGATTTGCCATTCTCACCACAAACATGTCTCGACCAATCATGGCGCCATAAAAGGCTCCAACAACAATGGAGGATAAGCCGGCTTAGGATGGATCAGCAATTCAGCATCCTGATATCACCACCACCATCATTGGCTAAATTCATCATTTTGATAATTCAGGCTTAGTAAGCGTCCATTGAGGACGTCTCTCTCATCACAGGTGACACCGGTGAAAACCACACGAGAATACGATGATTTTTTTGGTCATTTTTTTTGAAAGGACATTTTTACGTACCAGAAATAAGTACTACTGGCTATCATTTCCTCAATACAACAGGGTAATCCCAGAAATGAAATTTCAACTTCCCTGACTTGTCCAGTTTTTTTTTTCTTGATCACTGAAAATGCCCAAATATCACATATGCAATGATGCCTACTGAATTTGGTACTGTAAATATCATGGTTTCCCATGCCTTTAAACCCATTCAAAGCCACTAGTATATTAAGTTCCAACGTAACCTTTTGATTTTAGGTTCCTTGAACCTAATGTATCGTCTTTTTCATGAATTTTCATGACTTAATGACCTTACGTTACGTAAAACCAAATGTGATACTGTGATTCCTTCAATTTCTGAAGTTTTTTAAAATAATTAAACATTTATTTCCTTATTAATACCCGTCTTTTCAATTGCCCTGAACATTGCCAGATTTTCCAGGTTTAAAATAACCCTTATAATGACCTGTTCAAAAAACAATCCTTAATTTTACTTAAAGACTCAATGGTGTGATATCTAGAGGTCGCTTTGGAACTGTGACGATATTTAGGATTAGGCATTTTTTAATCGAAACTCAAATTTCAATTCAATTCAGCACCCTGTTGGAGGCACGAGTATGTCACGTGGTGGGGGGCATAACTTCGAAGATGGCAACATAAAACAAAAAAAGCAATCCAAATCCAAATTACTTGTATTCTTTATTTCGCTGTCTTTATTTCTCCCGACCCAGGAAGTATGATCGATCCTCATATTAATACCTTTCGTCTATTTCAAACGTTCACATTTATTTTTAGAGCCACAAACATTGCGAACATACCGGCGCTCAGGGAAGCCGGAATATAAGAGGATTTATAGGCCAAGATGTTATAAATATAAAGTAAGGATAGTATTTTAAGCTCCTCATTGAATATTTACTCTGCGAGATGAATTATTCCCCGCTTAAGTGAATGCACTATCCAGGAGATTGGATAATCGACACAACGGCATACAGTTAGGATAAGAAACTACATTAAGTTGGAAAGACGAGGGCAATTCATAAACTACGGCTGTGTTTAAAGCCTAAAAGGGTGCCAACCATGCAAACAAAATTCAAATACTTGTTTTAATTGCTTTAGTAATATTCCACAGTGTAGAATTACAATTGTAGGTCGTCCACTTGGGTTTGAGTTTTGCTACATAACTTTTCAAGGACATGGTCTTTTAATACAGCGTAAACAAAGTCAGCAATTTATGAAACAATAAATAGGTTTTTGTTTCATAAAACAACACATCACGCAACACATTTTCACAAATTGATCTGGCTTGGAAAATTAAGATTTTTTCCTGCAAAGCTGTTGAGAAAGTTAAAAAGCTGACAATATATTCAACCGGAATCGGAAAACTAATGCCACTTCATTGACTTTGAGGACCTTAATTTCAATCAAGATCTAACGACTAATTTACCGCTGAGTCAAGTTAAATTTCATTGCCTTTCAAGCACTTATAATTTTGGATCACAGCGTTTTAACACATTGTCAATTTAAGAACCCCTTTTTAATAATGTCAACTTAACAGGAACACTTTTCTTAAGTGGAGATTTTTTAAAATTAAATGTCTCCTACAAAGCTGACAAAATTTTCCTGAACTGTTCAAGTCATAAAAATCAAAGAACCTAATGCTACTTTAACAGGGTTTCAACCGAAAATAAATTCCAACCTTCCCCCTAACTTTTCTAGCTTGTTGGAAATCTTTCCGACTTGAACATGTTTATAAAATCAAATTGAATACCAATTATTGACATTATATCAAAAGTTAAACATGCTATAATGGTAAGCAGGGGAATTCCCTACTATTATTTTCAAATGAATATACGGGATATTTTCAAATCATAAAAAACCCCTCAGACCTGGTGGACGACCAATTCTACAGTCAGGAAAATAAATTTAGCAATTACAAAAAAATTGCATTTCAAGCAAAAATATCCCTTGCTAGCAAGATTTCTGAAACGCCCTTGTTGTCGTTTTGCTCCAGGTGTACTTCAGCTTGGAGACAAACATCTAACCGATCTCTGAAGAGGTTTGTGACAATGAAACGTTCATAAAACATAATCGCATTGTTTCATCTCCAGTCATTAATACCGCAGCAAGAAAAATATATGACAAGGGCTTAGGCGCAAAATGTCTCAAATCCCCTCCTGACAAGGATTAAACGAAAACAGCATTTTCCAGAAGCGCTCATGTGCCGCTGCGCCAGCAGGAAACATCAAAGTCGACGTCGACTGAACAGCAGTTTAATAAGAAAATCAGTTGAAATACGAATCCCCAGGCGAAAAACTGCGGATTAATTCAGCATGTTCAAGCCCCGAGCCCCCAGAGCCCACTCAGCACCAGAAATTGTTCAATCGTTCCGCTATAAGCTCTGATGGATGCAAGGGCCATGGAAATGTTACCATGCTGACCCATCCGGAAGAAGTGAATCTTGAGGGATGAACATGTGACAGCAGACTGTCAAGCGTTCCATCAATTAGATTAAATCAAGAATGTCAAAACATCCACTGAAGAGCATAGGGAACGACAACGGAACTGCCTACCATGACAAAAGTTAAAATTTAGCTTGAAATACTTATTATAATTATTAAGCATATTCACCCCAGTGTAGAACTAGTGATCCAGTAGTCTCCGTCAGGTTTTATCATTTCAAAATGTTCTTTTTATTTATAAAAAAAATCAAACAAATTTGAGAAAACGTTGGTATATCCCTTAAATTGTTTATTTAATATTAAATAAAACAAAATCATCTATGATAATCAAAAAATACGGTATAATAAAATATATACTAGTAATCTAATTGATTATACATGTATTTTATATATATTATATTATAATTTATTATATAATATCAATTAGATTACTAGTATCTATTTTATTGTACTGCATTTTTGATTAATACAAATGATTTTGTTTTATTTAATATAATAATATTATTAATATTTAATATTAAATAAGACAAAATCATTTAATATTAATAAAAAATATGGTATAATAAAATATATACTAGTAATATAATTGATTATACGTGTATTTAATATATATTATAATTTATTATATAATCTCAAAATTTAAGCAAATAATGCAGACCATTGTGGGCAACCAATTCTACAAGGAGAGGGGGGAAATATTCAGCAATTATATCAAGTAATTAAAAGCAAAAATGTATTAATTTTTTCTAATTAAAATC
>JAQIXS010003431.1:0-18209 GCA_034700785.1 Rossiulus vilnensis | reverse complement strand
ATTTCCTAACCGAGCAGCGATGTAGATCAAGGACTACATTCGCAAAGGTGCACTATTGATTGGCGATTTTTTTTGGCCAAGCGCGGTGGTCAAATCCAGTTTTCTTTCCTAGTCTAGTGATTCATATTTTTTTATTACCTCCCTGTCTGAAGGTGGAAGGAAGCACAAACCGCCCAAATCCATTCCTGTGCCTATGGGATGGTAGCTAACCTACCTGCTGCAAAAATTGGGGCAAATAACAGGATTTTGGGCACAACAGAACGGAGTATCACCCAACGGGCCAAAACGTGACGTCATAATTAAACGTTCACTTAACTAGAAAATCATGCATGTGAATTTTTTAAATTGTTTGTGAACACCTTGTACTAAGAAAAGTGAAATGCTTTTCAGCTAAAATTAACCGAATTATACACATGACCACTGTCAAAAAGTGCATTATTTTTTCCATAGACTGAAGCTTTTCTAAAGCCATGAAGGGAACAGTCAACGTTCTGTTTTTTCTAAGGGATGTCAAATTAAGACCACTAAATACAGGATTTGAAATTGTGGCACCATGCAGGCACTGTGTCGTGTGCCTGTTCTCAAAGGGCAATTATGCCTCCGAATCAGGGTCAGCCTCCCCTTTCTAAATCTCCTAAAACACGGATTTTGAGCATCAGCCCGACTTGGGTGCTTGCGGCGAAAAAAAGAGGGGGGAAAAGGTAGCAAAACACGAAATGCAGTTGATAAACCGGTGCGATTTTTAATTCAAAACAATAAATACAAATGGCTCAATCAATACATCTTTTTTTCAATTAATGCCACCCAGAAGCACTGACCCTATCGAATGACCGAAAATTTAACCATGAAGCTGGGAATAATTACATTTAAATCTAAAAATGAACACTTATCAACATCGTTACTTTACTGTACACGTTTTTTTTAAACAGAAGGCGATATTTACGAACATTTTATTCACGAAGCGTGCTAAAATCCGTGAATATTCAAAACCATTTTTACGAAGTAAATACCTTTGGCGAGATTACAACCATTACCCAAAATCTTTATTATGCACATTAAAACGATTCCTTAAATCAGACAACAATTTCCTTAAAATGCACATGGACATAACGTTGTTTTTTCTTGAATATTTTAAGTTACGCCTCATATCACCATTTAGCGATTTTTCAGTGACTAATAATTAACGCCAAGCAGTCCATCTTTCAAGGTTAACGAAATCGTGTATTATTCCGGCTTCTATGTAAACTGCTAAAAGGCAGATTTCGAAGGAATGCGACAATCACAAACAATACCCCGCAAGACTTTCAAGAAAACCTGAGTTTGTTATCATTTCAAATCCATTTTAAGCGGTCGCTGACATTTACAGGAATAAACCATGCGTCAATGGCTATCGAGTTTAAACTAATTTCACTAGCTTGGAATGATGCTGAAACATACTTCAACTTCAATGTATAGAAAGTAAATAAAAAAGGTTGCGTTATTTCCTAAATCAGCCTTATCTGAGAAACCTGTAAATATGCACTGTGCAGTTTAATCACGTATTTTCGATTGGCACCTTTATTATAGCCCATATAAATTATTTTAATTAAAAAATTGTGAGCTTATATAAATGTACGAGCCAAGGTTTTCCACTAATTCCGCAATACATGTTCATAGAGTATTTCAAATTGTCCTGTCCAATTTGCTTAAATACAACATGGAAATTAGCAGATTTGCCAATCTTTTGAAAAAACTTAAAAGACTTGTTTCCTATATCATGCAATTGTATTTACATTGTCAGAATCTATGGCCATTAATGACAGACAGTGTATGTTTTAATACATGACCAGATGTATGGTAAATCAGTATTTTTCAATTATTAAGCCCGATCCAAAAGATGCCCACCATACAAAAAAGTACACATTTTTGCATTGAATACTTGTTAAAATTACTAAATTTATCTTTCCCCGTGTAGAATTGGTTGTCCACAATTGTCTGGCTTATTTTCTTAGTGGACCCTAGTGGAAGACCAATTCTACACGGTGAAAAATAAATTTAGCAATTATAAGAAATATTTGAGGAAAAAATATGTCTTTTTTGCTTGTTGAGCATCCTTTTGACTCAACCTTAACCATGATTAGAATAAATATTTCAAAATTGTGACACTGATTGATAAAAATAAACGAAATCACAGTTTTTCAGAATTCATAAAAATGATTTTTGGTAAATATATTTCAGGTCAAATATGATTTGGCAAACCTAACTGGGCGTTATTAAAGAAACACGTCAAGCTGAGTATATGTACAGTTCAACGTGGGTTAAAAACCAAGGAGTTTCCATATCCAGATTCTTAGGGAATGAAATACACCTTCTCCTATTTCACACATCAACAAGTAATAAATTGAACTATGAATCACGTACCACGTTCTAGTTGCATTCTACTTTACCAAAAAGATTTCAAACTATTAGTTAAAATTTCATACAAATTCCCAAAATAAAACTAAGAGATTAAGACTGACTAAGAATTTAAGCCTGACTGAAAACATTGCACAGCATGGATCATTTCATTGAAAGTGATGGCTAATCGACTGCATTAAGCGATCAGTTGTTATTATATCATTCAATATGTGCTTGTGATAAATGGCCATGATATCAATGCATTCAGCCTCCTCTTGCCAAAATTCACTAACGCATTAATGCATCCGAATCATTCTTTTGTAAGACACCCTTTAGACGAACATGGCACTTACTTTTTTTAAAAAACGGTCTGTCTTGAAACTCTGCCAGAAACCTTATTGGGCTAAACTTAGCAATACAGCAGATAAATTTACCAGAGCTCTGGAGAGAAGTTCACTTTTGTAGTTGCAAATTCGTGTTCGAGTTATCTAACAGATCTGAAGTGATTGAAAAATAAAAAAAGCTGAAGAGCTGGACCATAATTGCTCTGTTGGTAAGTAGATTTCATTGAATATATGTAGTTTGATAAAATAATCTGAGCGAAAGCCGTTAAGGACATGCTTAAGCATGATCCCTAAAATAGGAACCCAGTCATATAATCGCTCCCCGGAACTGTGCCCGTAATTCCGAACTTTTCGAGGTTAAATCTCAACAACAAACGAGGCAGAAACCACAATCCAGTTAACTTGTGTGGCCGTCATAACCAAATGATCATAACACTGAGAATGACATTCGAACTTTGTAAGTAATGAGATCGTGAAGTGAATCGGAGCCAACAAAAAAGTTTAACCAAGGCCTGCTTAGCGAAGAGAATTGAGCCATTACAGACAAGTGTGACTTACTGATTGGAGAATTACCAGAATAATCCTAAAAAACTTAAAAGAAAATGAACGGTGGTGAGTGGTGATCACGGCAAAAATACCTTTAGTGCTTACATGTGTAACATAATAATTCTAGATTGATCTTAATATTTTCAAGCATGGAAAAATTCATCTCAAGGGCATTTACAACTGACTTGCCTCCAAAAACTTTCAAGATCATGGCCGTTCTAAAATGTGGAGAATTACAGAAATAAATTTACAGGTTAAATAAAACTATCACACAATTCAAAAAATATCGAGTTGCTGGTCTCAATAGGGGAATCTAGAATGACACTTCATGGCTACTTTAAATCTTTCAAAAAAAATTCTTTTCCCTAGCCCACAGAGCACAAATAGCTTCAAATCTTTGTTAATAAAAAATAAAGTGTTTAAAGTACAGTGTATTTTCTTTAAAAAAATGGGTGAATGGAAGATCCATACCCTCTTCGTTTTTGGAGAATATACTTAAGCATTATAAGGCTCTAAATGTTTGTTTATTGTTAACGAAGATTTACCAAAGATTAATAGTTAGCATACCATGATATCAAGTAGTATCAAATGTATGTAAATTCATGCATTTCAAGTGTATCTTTTCAGGGCAAGTAAAATTAGCTAAAGAAAATGTTTACCCTAAAGAGAGGTGATGCATGTTTTAACCATATGGTAAACGCGTGCCATAATAGGGCACAACATGTAAACTACAGAAACTAGCTAAGAATTACCTACACCTTATGACATTCTGTTAAAAATAGATAAACCAGTCGTCAACTATGGTGCTTTTCAAAGAAACACGCTTGTTTCTGCTTTTTTGCAATTGAAAATATACATCTTTTGCCACAAGCTTTTCTTAAGTACTAATCCAGGAAGGCATTCGTGCGACTAAGTATTACACCATTTTCAAACCAACCAGCAAAATATTTTTGAACATGTAACATGATGTGAATACGTCTGAACTAGAGAATGTTTGTTTTCAGGTTTTCTGTTCAAATCACAATGTTCCTTCTATTCGCCTGCATAATTAATCTGGTGGCCTCAGCTGCCATCTTCCACTTCCTTCGGCGCATATCGCAGAAGTTAGTGCCCAAAAACAAGCGGTTGCTAGTTGAGGAATTTCTCACCACAATGGATTTTTGCAGCGGTTGTTGTGAACTGGCTTTCATTTACGACATGTATGGTGTAGTCGTGTATGGGGTTGGACTGTTTGCCATGTGCCTCTGGTGGTGCATCAGCTTTGGCGATGCAGCCGCAAACCCAAACAAATACGTTGAAGACGTTGTCAGTGGTCAGATGAGTCCGTCAGATGCTGGACGAATTATTTTGATAGAGCTGGTGGCAGGGTCGTTGGTTTTCACGTAAGTTTAATATTATTGGAAGTTCCAGTTTTTCCCCATATTTTACAATTTTATTATATTAGAATCCATACTTAATTATTCATATGGTGTATGTTACACTTATTTATACTTTAAAAAAGCTAGGAAGTTTTTTAAACTTCACTGCAAAACATGATGCTTAATATTTTATTGGGAATTACTTTATTTGGGATTCCCTAAAGTTGTATTTAAATTATAATAATATTACAGTATTATTATTAAAATTACAATAGATTTTAAATATAATAGTTTCAAAAAATATTTGCTTCGTTTGGGATTCTCTAAAGCAAATAAAGACAAAGTGAGTTTTAAAAATGTGCTAGCTTTTTTTAAAAAAAATTATAAATACTTATACACTGTAAATAAATGAAGCATAGATTCTGGCATTTATGTATGCATATATGCAATACATCATGCAAAGGTCGTTTTTTTCAATTATGCATAAAACTGTTCAAGATCCTAAAACACATTTGACAAAATGCCTTTTTTGTAAAAGAATACCATATCAATATCACTACTTTGAACTCAAATATTATTAAAATTCAAAGCCGTATTGTAACGTACATGTATCTGTAACAGCCATTAATAACAGGTTTCCCTCTGCAATCCCACAGATACATGCGCTACTTGTGGGCCATTGGATGGTCGACCGCTCATCAGCACAAGAGTTTAGAAAGAAGTTGTGAAGCTGATTTGCAGGTGGGTATATGCGAGAGTAGCACTTTAGCAGTTTTTAATGAGATTTAACCAGTCTGTCAACATGGTAATAAAATATATGCAATCTTTTCATGCAAAAAAGTGAACTAAAACACGTTTACTTGATGCTATTGCCATGTGGGTTATCAGCATCTTTGACAAAACGTGTCACTGTTGATCTTGTAAAAATAATACTTGAAGAATGCGCCTATGAATAATTTTTCCTTGATATGAAGTTTATCATGATAACTGCTACTTAAACACGTATAGCGCTCTATATCAGAGGTCTCCAACCTTTTTTGGTAAAGAGGGCTACATATGAAACTTTGACATGATTGCGAGTCGGAGTAAAAGGAAAATTGTTATTGGGAATCCTTTGCCAAAGAATGTCCAGGATTTTTTTTTGATGATCATGAAGAGGGGATCGGTTGTGGCGGTGTTTTAAACAGTACTTGTACATGTATGTCCTAACTCGTCAAAGGAATACCAGATGCATTTTTTTAAAAAAAACTACAGAACAATAATGGATTTCTTATTGAGAAAGCACATCACCATCAACGACGACCGGACATTTCTTAGCACTAAGGATAATTTCCCTTATGGCTGAAATACGAGTTTTGTAATTTATGCATCACTGTTCATGCAGTTATGATAATTTTATATTAAGTGGGCGATTTTGTTTTGTTGATTTCCCTTGATTTTAACTCTGCATTTCAATGATAAATCATGGAAAAATTTGCTTTTAAAGGTCTCAGTCAAAAATGGAGCAATTGTTGAAGGAATTGTAACATTCATTGACCGTCTGAATGCCTTGACGCTGGAAGAGATGGACTGGCCTCATTCCACCTTAACGAGCGCTTTCCTCTCAACGACTCTGGTCATATCAGGTAATGACCAACAAAATTGAAACTGCCTGCTAATAAAACCTTTTCCTTACAAATACATGCACGCACCACAAATATCCACTTCTGCTTTAACCCATACCAGATAATACTTTAGAGGCTTTCTCCTGAATAATTAAAAAATGATGTGTGGACCAGAATGTATCCAGTCTAACAAGTAGAGCCTATAGATCTGACGTGTAATGCTTTTAGGTAACCATTCAGTGATATTTTCTAGAATCGTGATTTTAGCACGTAGCAACGTCTGATGGATATGATTTTTTTCAGCACTACATTACAGTGGAGGTTACTTCAACCCCGTGCTTGCATCATCCTTAAAACTTGGTTGTAGTGGTCACAGCGTTTTCGAGTTTTTGATCGTGTATTGGTTTGGATCGCTACTAGGCTCGATTTTAGCCTTAACTTTCCATCGCACCATCGGTGTCAAAAGAGTTCTCGAAATTACCAACATCAGAGGAATGCTACCAATTACAATTAAAAAGAATTTATGATTGGTTCTTCTGTTAGATGGGCTATTGCAAATGGCGCATCTGCACATTTCTACAACACTTTTCACACCGGATTTTAATCATACTCGAGCAAATAAATGAAAATGTAGGTATAAAAACCCAATAGCTAAATCTGGAAATTCTCCATAAGCAAACTCATTATTAAAAATGCTACTGAAGCGATTCAAGCAACCAATCATCACAAAAGTAACCAAATACATTTAAAATTAGTTTTCCTGCAATAGCTATTTAGAGCAATTGAAACATCCAATTTAAGCAAATCCCTCTTTTTAGATCAATTTACTAAACTAGACAAACGAAAACCTTTTATAAATACCCTGTTATTTTGTGAGAAGCATTGTAAAATCTTTCAACACCATCCAAAATAAATATCATTCTAAATACCGAAAATGACTAAATATTCGTATGCCTATAATTTCAACAGGTGTTATACCACAGACAATACCATAGCAAACATTCATTTTGGTTTAAATAAATGGGGGAATGTTCTTCCCAAGTGACACCTTTTTAACAGTGTATATACAGTAATTTCATTGCTTTTGGATCGTGTTAATTGGAAAACATTATCAAAAAGAGAACGATACAAATTTTACTCACACGTATTAGACCGAAGAAGTGACATCTAACTAACTGTGGCTCGGAGAGGGGAGAGTGTACAGCTTTCTCGGAGAAGCACAGAGACTATGGATGTTGAGTCCCATTAGAGCAGCGTGACCTCCAGATGGTGATGCCAATGGAAACAAAAAAGGAATGTGGGAGATTTCCCCAGATGACCAGCACTGAAAGGGAGATACGACTCAGACCAACTGCCACTTTTAAATTTAACACGAAATGATTCAATTTGGTTTCAAGATCTCCAGTGATGAGCATTCCCAAAACCCTCATAAAAATCTAAGCTTAATCAAACCACATATTTAAGCATAACATCAGCTGCCATAATATTATCCAATAACACACAAAAGAGAATAACAAGCACAAATGGCATCATTACCACAGTCAGCAGTGCTCCTCCTTCAAAGCCATCTTGGAATGCCAAATGCTGAGGTTTATCACCAGGAAGACCACGAATGAAGCCACTAATAAAACAAGTTTTGTATGTAGCACCTTGGATATGGTAACTAAGGAACAAGCAATAATTTATGATGCATACCAAGGACTGATATCCAATGTAGGTTTTGTCCTAGTGCGAAAGACGGCAATGAAGTCTTGGCGACCATCTAAGTTGATGTTATTTCAGAATAATAAAATTCGGTGTTTACCCACTGACAGGCTAACAGAAAGCCGTTATGCAGCCTCGGTTGGCTTATTTCCGAGGTCACTAGTCTAATGTAATTTTTCACCTTTTTTACATTTTAATTATCATCGAAAATCCATTATTTTTTTCTTCTAAATGCTCACTGCTGGCAATGCAGTACTTTTTCCTCCATATTACAATGGTATCCCGTAGCAATATAGCAAAAAATATATATTTACCTTTATTACTGAAAGAGACAGCTAATCTTTTCCCCGTTTTATCCCACACCATCGTCTGTACACTGCCACCGATACTGAAATGAAATATCCCACTTTTTTTCTCATAATTTTCAATAAAGTTATTTCAAACAGTTTTTTAACGATAGTAATTTTCCAACTTTGATTTTCATTCATTATTAGCAGTAAAATTAGCTAACGTTTTTCTTTTAATAACTTTCAGAAAAATCAAGAGACATTTTTAGAAATAATTTTTTTCTAATGAAATATGCTATCGCACAGTTCATGAACAACGTGGCAATACAATTTTAAAAAACTTCATTGCATACTTTACCTCAGGTATTCATCCTCAGTTTCCTTAAAGACAGGAGTCAAATCGATAACTGGAATAGCAGTTTTTGAACCCCCAACCAGGTCTCCACTCCCTGCCAGGGCATTGGAGAAGGTAACCGAGTAAATAAAAGGTTCGTCTTGAATTGAAGTCAGCAGAATATCGCCCTCTGGACTCCAGCAAGCGGCACGACATCGACCCGAGCCAGTTGACCACCAGTCATACGTCCACGTCTGTGCCTCCCAAACTCTTCAAATAATGTAAGATTAAAAAAACATTCCATATCATATATGTTTATGGCCTTAAATGTGAATATTAAATATGCATACCGAAATGTCTTTGCTGGAGTTGCCGCAAAAACCCTCTGTCCATCAGGTGACCAGCGAACAAACGATACCCCTCCTCCTCTTACGCACCGCAGTGGTACACTCACAAGGGTAGCAACATCCCAAATCTGAATTCAAATGTATGCTTTTGAATACAATAAAAGAGTGCAAGATAGCAAACATGCAGAGTGTGGTGAATGATATCTAACAATCATTGCAGAATCTCTTGGTGAGGATGACAGCAGAAACTTCCCCCGTGGATCCCACTGAACGGATGTCACGGGGCTGTGACCAGGAGAAGTTAACCACTGAACATGGGCAGAAGATGGGCGGGTGACGACAGATGTGGGATCGATGGTCCACACAGCAATGCCTGACATGCAGGCAATTGCTAATGTGGATGCCGAAAGAGGTCTGTAAAACATCATCAAGCAAGTTGTCGTATGTATGATAGTATTCCAAAACCTCCATTTGCCAGCATAAATTATACCAAGATTTCTAGTATAGTAATGCGGATTTGGATTTTATAAATTGTATGCATATGTTGTGCTGAGAAAGCTTACCTCCATGCCAAATCACAAACTCCCTTCTGCTGCCTGTTCTTCAGAATAGGGTTCAGCCTGCCGTCAGCATTAACGATCTTAACGGAATCATTTTGCAATGCCACAGCAAACTTAATGACGTGAGGATGCCATGCAAATGCTCGGATTTTCCCCTGTTTCCTATGCAATTAAAAGTAAACAACTCTACCAACCCAAAAATACCTTACTCTATGCACTCTTTCAGTCCACATATTTAAATTGTATAATGTAGTCTACAAACCATTCGACTGCAGAAGAAAATTCTTCAATTATCTCTTCATTGGATAACTGGGGTGGCGTAAAACATTGCAAATTATAACTCCTTGTTAGGCGAATGCATTTAACAAACAAATCGGGAATGTTGCTTTACCGTTAAATGTGGATAAAAAGAGCCCTGAAGATTTTGCATCCAATGCAAGCATGTAAGCACATATCTGAATAATTTTGCAGCTGAGGAAATAATTAGAATATGAGTCAGAATATGAGTTTTATATGAGTAGAATATGAGTTTTATTTCGACAATGCCTTACTTTTGATTGTACTGTCACCAGTTATTTCTTCCAAAGCACTCAGAAAGCCATGGTCAAACCTATTCAAACATACTCAGAATTAACTACCTTTATTATAATTCAAGTTTACAAAATAAAGGAGAAAAATTAGCAGTCCAAACCATGCATTTATTGCTCTTTTCCACGCATTTTCATTCCCTGGGAGAAAGGCAGTCAGTGAACTTTCCTTGGCAATAGATTGACTGTGAATATCTCGCAGAACGGAAAAGGCTGGGTAAGTTTTAATCTGCAAGAAATATAGCGTGATAATGTATAAAATACATCAAATTTGAACGCAAAAAGTGGGAATGCCACAGGATAAATTGCACCACCTTATTTGGGTAAAAAGATGTGTCTTGGCACGAAGCTAGTACGGTGGTCAAGTGTCCATCCACCTCACAGAGGGTGACCTGACCCCGTGGTGGAGGTGGAGGAAATGCATTTAAAGAGCACATGGCGATCTAAACATTAAAAAAAAACAAGCATCAGTTCATTTGAAGTTATTGTATTGCAATTTAAAATAATCGGAGCTGTGCATATGGTAAATTTCTGTCCAATGTGTTTAGCACAGTACTGGCACTGCAACAAAATAAAGGGCAATCGATGACTGATCTCCTGCAGTTTTAATTTCAGTGTATCTTGAAAACATTACTGTAATGCTACTTAAGCATGGTACCCATTGGTCGCAACATGGATACAAAGCTTATACCTGCACCTATCTCGATGGTCAAAGTCCACCTACATGTATGATCACATAAAGTACAGAACCCTTTCCTATACTTACGCAGCTATTCAATGCACATCTGCAGACATAGTAAATAAAGGCTGTAAGGAACACGTGCGTGCTGTTACATGTATTATGATCTGAGTATGAATCTAAAAACTCAAGTTTTGTTTGGCAAACCCTAGGATTCAAAACCTGTCTGCAGCTATTTAAAAATTCATTTATGCCAAGAACAAGTGTCAAATGCAAAATAAAACTTCACTTACGAAATACTCTACAAGTAAATACAACCCTTTACAGTTTAATAAGTGCAAAGTAACTTTCTAAGACATAAAAGAACATACAATTCTTTCTAAACTTACTTGAACGTTTCTTCTGAAATGTCCCAACAGACGATGGCACTTTTCAAAACAAGCGCTACATCAGCGCCACCTCTTGAGTTGACGAATCACAAAGGGAACGAGACAGTTCACACAAATTACATGAATGTACAACTTGACATCAGTTGGAATCAAGAAAAATGTTGGATTTTGTTATTTTTGCTGCAACATTTGCTGTGGTTTTACTCTTAGCCGTGTTTTATCTATACCCCGTGAGTACAGCATGTTCATGTTAGCATCTTTGCTTTTCTGCTGTCAGCCTGGCATATCTTATTCCTTCACCTGTAAAACATATGTAATTAAATTTTCCTGTTAAATATGCAAACTAAATCCAAGGACACAATGTGTGCAAAAAGTATTTTGAAAAGTTTTAATAGCTATGCCGCCTTATACAGAATTGTTATCTTTAGGGAAGAACATATATAACATATAAAAACATTTTCATGTAATATTCTAGGGTTCAAGGAAAACTGGCACAACAATACCAGGAATGGATCCATCAGACCCTAAGTATGCATCCTGTAGCAATTGAAATAATTGCATTCACAATGTTTGCATTCATCAAATTACGTTTTCAAATATAGGGAGGGAAACTGGCCAGACATAAGACACGCTGGAAGCGTTCATGAATTTTTATCAGAATTGCATGAGAAGTATGGACCCATCGCTTCATTCTGGTTAGAATCCAAATTGGCTGTTAGTCTGGCATCCCCAGATTTATTTAACGAGCATCAGCACACATTTGATCGACCAGGTAAAAACTTCATAAATAATTTTTTTAATTAAAATTTATTTTAATAATGCTAACAGAAAAGTGTTTCAGGCCATCAGTTCAGAATTTGCCAATTATATATTGAACCATTTGCATGACTTGACAGTAATATTTCAAACTTTAATTTAGGGGAGCTGTTTGAGGCATTTAAGCCATTGTTTGGGAAAAATAGCATTTTTTATGCAAATGGAACATGTGCCAGACAGGAAAATCGTATATTTGGTGACATACTATCCCAAGCATCCAATGCAAAATACTGCACAATTTATAGAGAGGTAATGTTTTTAATATGCTGCTATGCCATTAAGTACACTGTATTTGTGGGATTAAAACTAATGTGATAGCCTTCTAACAATGCATTTTAGATGGCAATGGAAATTGTTGGAAAATTGGAAACCATTCCTCCTGACCAGCATGTACCTCTGCACCAATTCATGATGGCTCTTGCAATCAAATCCTTGTTGATAACTATGTTTGGGGATTCTTTTCGTGATACCAATAATGTTCTTGAACTTTCACGCAGTTTTAAAATCGTAATTGATTTTTTCATTACATGCAAATACAGGTGATATCCATTGGAAAATTATTCATACTTTTACTTTAATGCTTGCAGTGTATGCTGGATATTGAGAAAAAAATTAACGGAAAAGGACTTGATGAGAACATTACTCAAACAAAAAAGGTAGAAAATGGTAAGGCTATGATATCACTATCTAACTGTAAGAAGGCATATTTATAACAAGCTAATTATGTAGTGTTAAATGCAATTTGCAGCAATTGAGGACATCCGTGAACATATTAAGAAGGTAATAAGAAGTAAAAAAGGTCAAGCGTCAGATGATTTTGCAGGTGTTTATGCAGAAACTTACTCAAAAATGAAAGGATCAGAAGACCAGCTCATTGATAATGCCATAACATTAATTTATCAGGGCTATCAAACAACTGGCACTTGTAAGTATGAGTTTTAAACTGGCCAATATAGAAGCATTTTTAAATTATTTATCACCTATTTCATGAAAGTAAGGCACCCATCCTTTTGATGTGTTAATATGCCCAATGAAAAGATAGCAATTTTAGCTGTATTGCATAACTAATTTCTTATACATATATTAAAAATTGATATGCAAGAATTCTGGAATCCGGATATTTGAAAATCTAGAATTTAAGCAATTGCATAAAATCGTTTAGTCTTCTTGTCAAGAAATTCATTATATCAGTTTTTAATTAATGTAATTCCTGTTACAATTTGCAGTACTAACATGGTTAATGTACTACGTGACCATGCACAAAAATATCCATGCTAAATTAGTAAAGGAAATTGAACAGGTGATAGGAAGCAAATCCATAACTGAACAGCTGTTATCTCAATTAAGGTAACGTAAACAATTTCAATTTTAAATAATTTCCATATGTGTCCGTTTGAGTGCAATATAAATCTCTTCAGATTATCAAATGTGCCTCGTTTCCTTCAGGAATATCTTCATAACTTGTTATATCTTGTCAAATTCTATTCCGTAGTTACTTACGACAAGTAATAGATGAAACATTGCGGATCAGCTGCCTTCATCCATTTGCAGCACGAAGTCAAGATATCGATGTGGAGCTTGGAGGACATCTGATTCCGAAAAATACACCAATATTTCATGCTCTTGGTGTTGTTTCACTCGATGAAAAACATTGGACTTCTCCTAATCAGTAAGGAACCACAATTGTTACAATTTAGATAATCAAATCAATCTCAACAGCCAAACTAAATGTATTGTTCATACTTCCTAGATTTGATCCAGAAAGGTTTTCTAAAGAACAGGCTGCCACTAGGTCTGCACTTGCTTTTTCCCCGTTTGGATTTGCAGGAAGGCGCATCTGTCCCGGGAAGTCGTTCGTTTACAGTCTAGTAAGCATTGGCTTGATCGAAATAGTGCGCCACGTGGAGATGACCTTGGTTGATTCTCAAGAAGCTCGGCCAACATATGGTGTTGTTACACAGCCTGATAGCGAAATCTGGGTTTCCATTAAGAAACGCTTACCTTAAGTTTGTTTACCAGCAGCACTTTTGTACCTTTTGTAATTTAATGGGGTTCAAAGAATAGCAATAAACATGCATTTCTATGTACAATCTGATTACGGCATAATTTATTTACATTCAACAGTAGACGTTGATAAAATAAAGGCTGGGTTAGTTAGTACTTTTATATATATTTAATAATTTTAGTATTCTAGTACAGATTTCACAATAAGAAATCAATGCGTGGAAAATTTCCAAAATATGCTATGTATGTATATTTTTGGCGGTTAAAAAAAACTTGCTCTGGTATGGCGTCCAGTACAATTCTTTAATAATGAACCAATGATATTTGGCATAAATGTCATAATCATGGCTCGATATTTGCATTGCATAGCTGGCAATGAAACAAACGGTGAAATTTTGGACCACATAGTCAAAGTGTGTTATCGTACAAACAAAAGCCTAGACCCTGTTTCAACCACAGACAAACTTCATAACAACAATCAGCTGCTTCACAGCAACCCTGTGGGATGTTGTGATGGACTGTTTGACAAAGTCGAGGTGTAGTTTGTGGGATCAAGGTTTTTCAACAATTTTAAAAAAATGTTAGTAGCCACATAACCTCCACATGCATGACTGATGAGATGATTCACCATCTTTGTCCCTTATTCTCAACCCAAGAGGGTGGGCTTCCCATAATCCAGGAGTTTGAAGAACCTTGAAAATAAAACATTTTTAGTTTCGATTTTCACTTCGGCTGTCTCAAAAACTGCCAACGTTTTACCTACTATATCAAATTTATACAACATACATATAGATTTTCAGAAATTTTGAGGAATATGGGAATGAATTTAGAAATTTTTCACAATTATATTCTTACCTTCTCTACTAGCTCTTCAAATGCTAACTGAACACCTTCTCTCGTCTTTGCACTAGTCTCAATAAAGAGCATGGAATGTTTTCGGGCAAATTTTTCTCCTTCTTCACGAGCTATTTCTCTCTTTTCCTGAAAAATAAAAGATTTATGATAAATTGGACGGAATTGGGAATTAAAAAAACAGGGAAATAAGTAAACTTGCTTACTTTATCGATTTTGTTGCCTACTAACATTTTTATACACCCATTCACATTGCAGTATGTATCCAATTCATCAAGCCAAATATTTAGCTTGCTGAAAGTTGGCCTGCTCGATACATCATAGACTATAAAAATACACAGCAACAAATACATTGGTTAGTTAATTTAAGTTATTTTTCGACCCCAAGAAGTAGTCAAAGAAGATCACACATGAAGAGCGTTGCATAACAGTATGCTATCACACAAAGATAATAGCAATGATTAACTTTTGCAATTAATTTACCTAAAACTATGCCTTGAGCACCCCTGTAAAAATTTGGTGTCAATGTGCGAAACCTCTCCTGACCAGCAGTGTCCTAAATTAATATAATATAACTATTCAATAAGTAAATTCTGTTGTGAAAGACAAGTTTATTATGTGACCAAAATGAACAAAAATAAACAAAAACGTATTTACCCATATAGCCAATTTTACTGAATTGCCATCCAAAGTTACACGTTTTACTTTAAAGTCGACTCCTGTGAAATAGATGAAAAGTTACCATTTACATTTCACATTAACTTCTCAATTGTCATAATATTGAACTGCAAGAAACCTACCAATCGTTGCAGACTGCTCTGCATCAAACTTGTCATCCGTGAATCGCAATAAAAGGCTGAAATTAAAGAACCACGCCCAACTTTAAAATGCATCTTTTATGCATAAAAAATAATACAAATCAAAGCGTATCACAGTTTAACTCATCGCATAATCCACACACAAGCTTGTAGATGTACATCATTTTTTCAAAACCTGTAACAATTATGTTCCAATACGATTACCACATTCATCTAACTAACATATCTCTAGGGTACAGATACTTGTTGAATGCTCTTCGTGAAGGTCCTTGAGAACCAACCAAATCTACAACTGTATGCACCCCAAGCATAGGGCACATTCATACATCATGTAGATATCATCATCCAAAGCTAAGTACTGCCATTAATCATCTAGCAGTAAGTTACATCGATTGGGCCCCAAATGATGTCACTTCAACACATACAACACCAAACAAACAAAACAAAATGTCATCTAATTATGTTTCTCTCCCTTCCCCACATGAACCCCAGAACCAGTCACAATAAAGTGCTACAAAGCATCCCATTCGAAATCAGTTTTCCTATATACCAGAATTTATTCTCATTATCTAATTGCCATATTTTACACTATCCACACAATCATATCGGCAAATAAACGAGTAAAATGATGTCAGTGATACGAAATAAATACCCCTTATATCAGTGACTTACAAGTAAACCTATTGAGCTTTTGGCAAGTTCACAACCCGCCAGGAATACATCCTGTCGTATAACCGAGGATTTTCATTGTTCCCTCAGTTAATTAATTATAATATTTTCCCCTCAAAGGGGCCTTTTCATTTGCCTAGTAATGCCAACGCTACCACCGCGATGTCATTACATCATACAGGTTATTTTTGCAGGAATAATACAATACCTCGATTTCCCCACACCGCTTTCACCTAGGCAAAGTACTTTGAGAGTTGTTATCACATCATCGTCCATATTATAACAGCACTGAATATGAATTTACTTATTCAGCACTCAAAAATTCGTCAGTTTGAATCGAAATCACGACCAAAACTTTCAGATGGCGTTCAACTTCCAACAAAAACAGAAAACAGGTGACGAACAGACGAGCAATGACGAACCACGCAATGATGTCATTTCCGTTTACCCAGAGTTCCTTGGGCTCTACTGGCTCTACATTTTAAAATTGTTTGCAAATAAGCCTTCAGCGAAGTGCAGCTGTGCTTCGTGTGTTTTGTTGGAAATGGCAGAAACAGGTAGTTTTGACAACGAATTGGCTGTAATTACGGAAAAAACAGAAGCTGCTATACAAAGTACCGATAGAAGACTTCAGGAATTAGAAGAAACATCATGTCATGCGACCGATTTGAAGCAGGAGGCAGCCAAAATCGATGGTATATTATGAGCAATGACTAGAGGCACAAATGTTTTACAGAACAAGTGTGGGGTTATAGTCTATGAACTGATTTTAAAATAACACAAATCACAATAGCTGGAATGTCCAAAACAGCTTTGAAATTACGCTATATGGGAACGGTTAAATATGACAGCATGAATGTACATGTATATGGAGCAAAAGAAATGTCAAAAAGAATAGCACCGGTACGGTAGTGTATCCTGCATGACCATATAAATGTTATTAGATTCCAAAACTAATTGAACAAAAAAGGGTAGTAAAATCACGAGATTAAAGTACCCGAGTCTGCTTCTTGCAAAAGCGAATCCATTTATAAGCGTTCGTGCATAGAGGTCCCACAACTATTAATATGTAATTAACTAATTAAATCTACAGTGTATATAAAGTATGTCTGCTAACATTATTTTTATTTAGATCTTCTTGTTCGCACCAAAAAACTGCTCAACGAAAAGCATCAACACATTTTGATTAGAAAAGATGGTAAGCATACATTTTTGTCTATATTTTTAGGCGTCTAAATTGTTCAAAGCCTGACATATTTATATATATATACCGTACAGTATACAATTAAGCTTTCTGAATATCTAAACTCCATTTGGTTTAGAAATGATGAAAACCATTGATAGCATCGCAGAATGCAACAAGAGGTATGAGCAAACGGCTGCAGAGGTAAATTCTATACTTTCCGAAGTCGAAATACTTGGAGAAAACATCACTGAAAAAAGCACAAAAATCAACACCAAACGAGAAGGTTAAAATCGTGAATGAAAAACTTTAAAATCATTTACAAAAAGAAAAACATCCTGCAATATGTATTTGCTTATTTTACTTTCAGAATTATCAAAGATAGAAGATAAAATGTTGTGTGAAATTAAATTGATCAAGTGTAAAATTGACCAATATTCAACTAATCTTGGACTTCACATAGAAAAAAAAAAGTATTTATTGTTTCCATGAACCATGTTTTAATTTGACTCACGATAAACTGGATTGAAAATCGCACACGGTAAATCTTTTCAGAAGAAGTGCTGGTTTTTACCTTCAAGTATATTGGCATGGATGATCCCGAGATGCCTTTCTCATTTCATCTTAGAATTGAGAACAACACAGATTATAATGGTACTGTTGTTTCCATTCCCACTGTACTATTTAGGTACTGTTGCCATAAAATGGTTTCATTTTTTTTTTTTTTTTTAGTTGTAAGCTGCCAGCCTATG
>JAQIXS010003430.1:0-18209 GCA_034700785.1 Rossiulus vilnensis | reverse complement strand
TTGAGCAAGTAGAAGCAAGTTTGGGTGAACTTCCCTTTGTGCCTGGTATCATAAGTACTGCTTATTTCTAAACTAGGCCTAGCGTAGGTGTAGCGTATATTAAGGACCTCCAAACTGAATTGATGTTTTTTTAGGGACTTAAATGTGTGGTTGTAAGCTCCTAAGAAGTTCCAAACTTCATTTCTTCTTCAGTCTTAAAAATGAGTGGATGCCTTTGGAATGACAAAAGCTGGTTCGGGAAAAAAACTAGTCATGTGTATTCTTATACCGTAACAGATTTATTCATTATGAACTTAACAAGAAATTAGCATTGATCTGCTTTCTACATGTATTATAAATCTTCAAAACATTATGCTGAAAAAAAATTGGACTCATCCCAGAGGCCTTAGTGCATCTTGGCACCGTGAAATGAGTTTGCCAATTATATTGCCCGAATGTTGGGAAAAAAATAGCACACATTTATTACATCGTATAATTGGTGACAAGGAGTCATTTGGATCATAGACAAATGACTTGGTAACACTATAGTATGCACCCACCAAAAACAAATGCGTTTTGAAAAGTAAGGGTTGTTCTCATTCTATTGGGAGCTGTTTAAAACCAATTTAAATTGAAAACTTGATTTTAAATTGGTTATTCTGCCTGAAATGGGCTGAAATATACTAAAAGGTAATTTTTAATGCCATGAATAGTCATTGATTTTATTTATCCAAAGAGAAAAGAGGGTGTCTTGAACGCTTTCATGCGGTGCCACACGTGTGGCGCATGTGACTGTTTGGTAAAATTTCGACAAAACCCCACTTTTCACTAAGTTCTGGTTTATGTTTTCGTACCGAAACGTCATAGGTGTGCATAACGCCTAAATTTGCTGCAGTTTGAACGAAATCAGATTAG
Organism: Rossiulus vilnensis; assembly: GCA_034700785.1. Taxonomy (NCBI): domain Eukaryota; kingdom Metazoa; phylum Arthropoda; class Diplopoda; order Julida; family Julidae; genus Rossiulus; species Rossiulus vilnensis. The sequence goes on along the minus strand of JAQIXS010003430.1, from coordinate 17,315 downwards.
TGCAATCTACATTTCTCCCGAAACGATCCAGTTTTTTTCCCCCTCTCCTGAAAAGTTGATTTTTTGGCGCTTGGTAAGTTCTGGTTCGGCACCCTTCAAATGTCATCTCTCGCGCCCAGGCGTCAGCTCTCGGCACGCTTGTTTTGCTAAGCGCGTACAGCTTTCGAGCATTAGTAACGAACACCTCGGTTTGTTCTTGCACAGATAGGCAAATAGAAGAGAGCTGCGAGTCCCCGGGCGCATTCAATTACTGGAAGGCGAGCACGAATTTGCGAAAATTCGATCGATTTTTTCTTTTCTTTTTCCTTTCGCTGCTTTCCCCATTCACTGTTTTCCATCGCGTATTTTGATTACACGTGCGCCTTTTGCAACGAGATATTCGAGCGCTCACCTGAGGCGTTTTGAGTGACATAATTGCGCTCTTAGAACACGTTCTATTACGGATGCCGGGGCGGGGAGGGGTCCGACCCCCCGCAATTAATAGCTGCAAATACGCAAATGGAGAATTGAGCAGTCTCGTGCTGCTCGGCGCGAGATAGGCGCTAATCTTCCTGCAAGGCAGAAACATCCCTTTTCAGCCAATTTTTCTGCGTTTTCCAAAACTCTTTATCCGCGCCAGGCTGGGAGCAATTAAATTTCCCGCTTTTCTTCTCCCTCGGCGCGCCCTCTCGGGGGATTCACCGAGATCCCCGCTGGAGTACTTTTGAGCTGTGCCACGCAGATTTCGGGGAAGGAAAATGCTATTAAAAACAGAATGTACTCCTCGTCCCAATGCTGTAAACAAGAGTAACATGAGGGTGTCAGATATTCCGAGAAGTGCTAAGAACCATGAACGTCTAAATTGGACGGACTTCCAATAACCGTTCGGTCTCCAGTAGCGGAAGTAGTCCGGGTGATGTTAGCTGATTGTTTCGGATATGGAGGGCATTAAATTTTTAGAAACAATGACCAATGCTCCAGTCTTTATATGGTATAAAGTAGGTTATGTTTACCTACTGTTTAGGTGGGTTCTTTCTTTTTCTTATTAACCCCCCTTCCTACCGGGGGCATAGTCTTTCCAACTTCGGAGGTCTTTGTTGCAATTAATAATGTTCTGTATATAACAAGTTTTATAAGTTTTGCTAATCAATGCCGTAACCTCATTTTTTTATAAAACCTAGGAATAAAATATTATTGCCTTTCAATTGCCACTGAAAATTCAGTGCATGGAAAGTTAGGGACTTTAAATAACGTAATTATCCCTGACTTTCTCTGATTTTCGAGCAAAAACGTAATTCTCCTTGACTTTCTCTGACCATTTTTCTCTTTCCTGACTTTCCAGCTCCACATAAACCCCGAATTAATAAAAATGAGTGGTGAATTGAGTGCTCTTAAAGACAGTTTAACAGAACTTGATGTTCTGGCACTCAACTCGATTTATTTTTTTATTTTAAGACTTGAATAGCTTGGTCCAATAAAGGCCCAACAAATTCATATTAAAAAACGGTCATTTAAATAGTTAAAAAGAATAAGAACCTGTGCTTAACTAGTTTGCCGTCGAAATCCGCCATTTTAAAACGGGTGGCCTGAAGTCACTGACATCACCGAGGCTTCCCTGTTTAAGACGGGAAGCCCCGCGCATGGGCGTGTGGCAAGTGACGCCGGCTGACGTCACAGAAATTCGTACGCGTTTTTCGTGTAGCTAATGTTTCTAATGTACCAATTGTTTTCAAAGAACATGCTGGGAAAAAATGCAAATATTTCCAAAATATGAGCCAAGCATGCATTGCGTCGAGCTGCAGGACACGTTCACAAAGAGCTTTGTCCAGATAAGCTGTCCCTACTCGCGGCGGCCATGTTGGATTTCCAGCTGTTTTTTTACTGATGACATAGCAAAAAGTTGCATAATGCAATGCTTCACCAGCCGTTCTCCGTGGCACTATGCAAAATGGCTACTTAACATATTTATGATAGGCAAAATTGAACGTCTTCCTGGAATTTCTTTTTTCGTTTTATTCTTTCTGCATTTTTTTTCCCGCCAACCATCGCGCGGAGGTCTTTCTGGTGCTCGCAGGCGGAAGTCATTTGCAATGGGTGATGGAGATTTTTTGCGCATTCATGGATGTTCGCTTCGTTGCATCAAACGCTTTAACGAAAGCAACAAACTAGATCTTGGTGCCTTCCCATCTGTTTGCACGTATAGGGCTGGGCCCGAAACTGGCTAAGTTTTGGACATCCTCACTGTTGTCAACCATACATGTGACCTAATGTAATAGCCTTTTGTTGCTTTAATCTGCAGGTCTTTGATTAGTCTTTTAGGATGTTTTTCGAAAAGTGAAGCCAAAAAAATGTGGACTGCTTTGATGGATTCGCTTCTGGACGGCTTCATTTCCTTATTTTTTTTATTCTATTATTTTGGCTCTTTTCAAAATGACATGAAATATGAGTTACTTTGAGAAAACGTCATTTCGTTGCCAGGAATTAATCCTGATGGTTTTTACTGCATGCGTTCTTAGGGCAGTGCATTGGCACGTTTTTTTTATTGTGATTGTTTATGTATTTGCAACACGTGGAGTTTATTTGCAAAAATATCCGGGTTTTCCTTATTTATGGTTTAATCTGTACTGCATGTATCGGTAGGTTTTCTGCGAATATCGCGAAGATGCGAATTTTGCAAAAAAATAATCGATTTGGCTAAATTATGTACAATGTGTCTATTGATTTTTGCATGTATCATGAAATACTGTACAGTGCCTGAAGGTCATTAGCCTATGTAGAATCATTATAGCCTTTGGAAAGTCATTTAATTGGCATTAGGATATTATGCTCTGCAAAACAATTTAATACGGATTATTATCTCCGCTAACAAATAATTATTCTATTCTGTTTGTTACCAAATTCTGTTGATACCCTGTTTAGGCGTGTTTTTTTTTTTTTCGAATGTTAACCAAATTTGTCCATTAATTTACATGTGTTACTGATTCCATGTTTACTTTTGTGTCATGCACGTATATCTATATATATTTGTGTGCTAATCTTTCAAATTTAACATGTGGATTTTTGTTAACTTCATGTAATTTGTTTCATATCGCAAAGATATACTGTAGTAGTAGTTGGTCACCCTGCATAAATCGATGGGAACTAAGCTATTGCCCCCCACCACCTTTCGCATTCGAGCACATTCCAATCAAGATTAAGGCGGGAAATCGATGCCAATCTGCTTAGCAATCTGCTCGCTTTCCGCAGGTCAGCGAAAACAGATGTTATCTCCCGAAGAGGTCAACGGGGTCACTCTGGATGGCGCTCTCGTCGTTAGCGGAAGGCGCACCGAGGTCACCGCCAATCGTGCGATGGGCTCTCGTTTCTTGGCATAATTAAATGGAACTGGAATCTAGATAAACGGAGATGGATTTGGAGAAAACGCCGACTTAATTAAAAACGGCTTAATGACGGCTTTGTGATAAACAAGCGCGTCGAGGCCCTTGGAGGACAACGGTGAAAGGCGTACTGGGAAATATATTGCGTCAGACCTGCCAATTTCACAAACAATTGTTGAATTCAGCTACAAGAAATTCAAAATGGCAATGGTGATGGTGTCCACAATAATGTGACGGAATCTGCCAAATACATTTGTTTGATGGATTACATCCCCTGCCACATGCGTAATGGTAATACATTTACAACGGAAGCTCAATCATCCGATGTTCGCCTTAAGCTAGGTGAAGTAACCTCAGATTGACCGAGGTCTGGAGCAGATAAAACATTGAAAAATCATGGAAACAAGAAGGGTAAGAGCGTTGGGGTGTATTGGGCTGCGTGGAGTCTATAAAAGCAACTGGTTAAAAACGAGTTGTTAACAAGCTATTTTCGATTTTTGCATATTTTATATTTATTGTATAAGTAAATTAAAAGAGCTTTTACTGCATGCACTATATGTGCACCTATTTTCAACAACACTTGATTATCCGATGAATTCGTTTATCCGAGATAGTGACGGTCTCGACCACCTCGAATAACCGTGGGTAACTCGTACCCTGGTGATAAGATCAGTGTAATCAGTACCGTAAATATCAGTACAAATATACAGATCATATACTGATATTAGTAAAAAAAATGTAGTGATATCACTAACAATACCGCTATTAGTAGTCCCAAAAACCACTATAATGCTGAAATCACTAAGCATACTGACATCAGCAGTCTCAAAAAGCGGTATTCATGTAGTGATATCAGTAGAGAATCACATACTGATCTTTTCTTGAGGGTAGGGTAATGAATTGGATTGAATGGCAGGGTGTAGGGGTGTTTAGTAATCAAAAATTGGCTTTCTGATGGACGTCGTTCATGAACAGCCTCTAAGTAGCTTCCCAAATGTTCCCTGCGATTTAACACATGGAGTGTTTTCGATTTTTGTGCGTGCAATTTTTCGGGTTTACCGATTCAACCACATTTTTATTTTCGAAAAAAAAGCTTCCGCTCGGGACCGGAAGCCGTTCCCTTTTGTTTCCCCGCACCGCGATCCGGGTCCGTTTCTCATCTGCTGCGTTTCGAAATCACAATGGACATTAATTCGAAACGATTTCATTTGCGCTGCCGCCGGTGGAATGTATTTCCCATCCTCCGCGAATGCCATTGTTGTTGTTGTCGACGGGGGCCGCTTCACATTTTTCAATTTCAATTTGAAGGAGCCCCCTTCCCCCCCTAACGTTTTCTTTGATTACTAACTGCTTCTTATGCGCTCGTTTCACTTGTTGAGGCTGGGGCGCGGGCGGCGGATCCCTCGTTTAATGCCATTACCGATTCTGTCTCCAGTCCTTCTCTTTCTGCCCCTTTTTCCATCTCGCTTTTTCCTGCTCAGCCGTTTTGCTTTCTTTCATTACGGCGCTCCGGTGCGAAGCTCGTTTCGGGATTGCATTAGCGTGATTCGCAAATGCCGCGCAAATAAACGCCTAATTATCGACGACGCTACGAGGGTTTGAAGGCGTTCGAAGTAGTTCGAAAACTGCCTGGGGATCGACGAATCGGATTTTCGGATAGTCAGTTTCTTGGCGATGTATGTGGTGCTTTTGCAACTTCCAAGTGGTTTGCCAACCTAAGGCATCGCCTCTGGTGCTGCCACCAAGTTCTATTCGGTAGCCTACAATCAGCATGCTGATGCCATGTGGGGTTTAATCAGTTAAACCCAGTGTTTTTTTACAGTAAGTGTCATTGCAAATTTAGAACTGAAGGGTGTTTGGGAAGGGAACGCGGTCGTGGCCGATTACTGAGGCACTATCCCAGCATTCGCCTGGAAATATTGTGGGAGCCACGAAAACCGCAATCAGGATAGCCAACCCGGGATTTGAACCCTTAACCCCCGCGTGCAAGTCGGATTTGCAAACACTAAGCCACCTTGCTCTCAATTGGGAATACATTTGCCACCCATCCCCTGGTGGAAAGATCAGCGTAATCAGTACTGTAGATATCAGTTCAAATATACTGACATTAGTAAAACATTTAGTGATATCACTAACCATACTGGTATACTAAATCCACATAGTGATATCAATAGATAATCACATACTGTACTGACCTTTTCACCACGGATCAGATTGACAGATTACCAAGTAAAACTTGTAGTCGTATAGCTCTTCAACCGGAGCCTCCTAAAATGGGAATCAGAATTTTGTGGACGTTTCCAGAAATAGCTTAATTAAAATGTAAACGTTTATTTTTTCCTTTTTTTTTCTAATTTAATACCAATTCTTGTCAGTGTACATCTTATTTCCAGTGCGTTGAATTTTTTAAAATATATTTTACAGTGTCAGGACTTCCCAGGGCTTTACTGGCTGATAACAATTCAAATATTTCCCGCTTGTGGGGTTTGCAAACTCCATTCGATTTTCTCACATTTTCCACATTAGACTTCGACTTTTTACAAGTATGAAATAATTATTTCTGAAAAACGTGGTTCATAGATGACTTCTTATTGTGCTAATCAAGTTATCTTCGAGAAATTTGATGTGTTCATGAAGACATTTCCTTGATACGTACACGATATACACGATTAGCTAATTTATTTTGGATTACTTGTTTTTTGACATGTCAACCAAGAGATAAATCCTAGCCTAACATGTGACAGACGTGTTTCTTATTCCTGTCCATGAGTTAATTTCTCCATCTGGGACTACAGTTACCTATTGTTCATCAAGTGTTACTTCTGCACCGCAGCAGCAGTTGTTATGCACAAGTCACTACCTTTACACCTGCAATAGATAATGTTGTTTCGTCATTCTCTTCGGCTGACTGATGTTTAGATAGGCAGTCAGGCGTTCAGAATGTGTTTGGAGTCGCACAGATTTGCTCACTGTATAGATCCGCTGAAATGTGGCTTCCCATTGGGTTGCTTTCGGCTTTTGTATGCCTATGGTAATGGTAGAGTGATGGTGCCAGTGGACACATACAAGGGTTCTCACTTATAAGAGAGCGCACGATACGTGGGTGGCATAGCGGCTTTTTGTTGGCAAATCGCTTAATTGAGCCACAATGTAGTTTACTGAACGAGTCATTTCATCCGGAAATGGACTTAAAGTAATGGCCCGGTGATCGGTCGCGTATTACTGAAAGACATCCAATTACCACTGCGTGCAGGCTTGCGTTGCAAAACTTACATGTTCCTGCTCCACGGTTAACCACCCTGAAATACTGCATATTGCTACGAAATATAGACGACATATGTCTGCATACTGCAGTGTATCAATGCATTTCGATAAGGTGTTTAGAATGCCCTTTAATTTATTTTGGAAGGATATGACATCTTACAGTAGGTCTCTTTAGCAGACCTTGCACGGCCATTAATCATGACATTATCGATTTTGTTACCAACAATTATTATTCGTTCATTGCTTGTCATTACTGGAAAACATTCCAGTTTAATTTTTACCGTACACGATCATTAATTAGTAATGTCACTCGTGATGATCGTGTAAGATCTGCTTATAGTCTGTTCAAAACTAGTTGTTCAAAAACGCTGAAAGGAAAATAAGCTGAATATCAATGATTGGCTTTAGCTTAGTATATTCTAGTTTTGAGCAGATTATAGTTGGAAATATTGGCTGGGGCTTATGATGATATATCGATATCAATAGTAAAATTAATGAGGAAATGCATAGAAAATCATTCCGAGTATAAATTATTCTGGTGTTTTGAATTTCAAACGTTGTTATGGCAAATGCATTGGAGATAGATTTGGAAACTATTTATAATATATTGTAAGAAACAGTTTACAGTTTGATTGGAAAATGGAAACTGTATGCAGTATTGTTGAAAAATGTTTACAACATTGTTGGAAACTAATTATGATATTGTTGGAAGCTGATTAATGTAATCAAGGTTGTATTGGAAACTATTTGCATGTAGAATTTTGTTGGAAATTGTTTACAATGTTATTGGAAACGTGTTAATACAAGTTCTTGAAATGCTTAGCCAAGGGCTGATAGTGAGAAAGAATGTTTACCTGTTTTGGTAAAAAAAAAATACATTGTATTTGCATATTTACTAGGTTTAACGAGTACAGGTGTACGTGTAAGGTGCATTGCCTTCAGGACATTCTTCTGACACCATTCTGAGCATACATTTCTAAATGTTTTAAATTAACACTTAGTCAGTAAATACGTTCGTATTCCATCTGTGTTCAATTATTCTCTTTGAAATATTTCCCCACATCGCTACAGAGCACCATGTCGAAATTTTCAATTTTTGATTGAATATGAATTTCTAGTTTAAACTGAGCGTGTCCCTTCACTAAGGGCTATAGGACACCGTTCCTCGCATCATTCAGTTTGAACACGTTTCGTGGGCGAGGGCTCAGCCTTGGCGGATCGCCTCCTCCTGGGCCTTGGAGATAAAGCCCCGGGCCAGTTCCTCCGGGGCCATTACGAGTGGCCTTACGCCGAAAAGTCGGCCATTTGGCTCCGGAACGCGAGCCGTAAGCCTAAGCCGTTTTAATTAGATAAATGTTTCGTGTTTTGGCAGATTGATGTGCGCCTGGCAGATCATTAGCAAACGACTTTTGGAAGGCGTCGCAAATTAGGTTTAAGAGTGGAAATGTCAAATATACAAACGAGCGGAGGGGAAGCCGAGGATTTGAGCGAGTAATGAACGAACGAGTAACCTTGCCAACTGACGCTCATTTTAAATGTTCTCTTGCTTAGCTGTTTTTCTCGTTATCGCCAATAAATGTCGAGAGATGCGAGGCCTAGCCAATATGCAAATTTGCTCGTTTGGCAAGGTTTTGCCCTGCTTTTCCTAAAGTGTCATGCGCACCAGGAGCGTATTATCTGCAATAGCTCAATAGATTTTCACCGGATCGCTTTTAATGCTACAGTAGGTGTCCATGTGATAGTAGCCTCTCGAGAGTTGCCAATGGACATGGTACTGAAATCGGAGAGCTCGTTCCGCGAGCCGCCGAGAGAACTCAACTCTCAAGTGGACATCTGATCGAAATGTCAGGAAAATGAATATTCTCTGGAAATGTCATCTAAATTATTTGACACTATCCATTCATTTCTACTTTCTGCTTTTTTCTTTGGCGGGTGGTTTCATAGAGCAATCTTGAATTATGTCCTTTGGATGGGGATGCCATATGAGAATATTTGGTCATCGCCATCGCGAATGAAATGACACCTTGTTGCACGAGAAATTCGGGGGGTTGTCCAACATCACTTTGGCCGATGTTCGTAACGATTCTTCCGCCAAGCTCGCCTAACTTCCGCTCCCGGGGGTTGCCTTGGCAACGCAGCGGATGCCTGCCCCATCCCTCCTCGAAAACTTTGATCCATCAAGCTTTGTTATTTCGGATGACAATATTAAAAGCCAAACTGGGCTTAAAAATTGGATTCCAAAAGGGAGGCATGGAAAATCCATTATGAGCGAGAATCACTCCTCCGCGCAACGTGCTTGCCGATTTTCGAACGCTAAAGTGCATTTCGATCTATCGAATTTTTATCCCGAGATTGTATTATAGGGGAATCTGGAGAGCTTGGTTCTGCCCTGACACCGTGTTTCCTGCGCGCCGAGCGACGATCAAAAATTGGATTTCAGACGGTTTTTCAAGTTTGGCTTTTCATTTTTTGCACCACGTCGGGGATTGTTTTCGTGAAATTAATTGATTTTCCTGTGGGCTGGGGCTGAGGATGGGTGGTTGGGACGGAAGTGGTTCTCTGCCAATGGCTCATGAACCCTTAAGACTCCATGTCGTATTTGATGGCCGTGTTTAGCAGTTCCGTGAAAGAAATAAACGGTTAGGAAGGTCATTGGAATGTAATTGCAATGGCAGCTAGGATTCCATTGAAACAGCATTCTTCGCCATCGAAGATGTCAACTTCTTCCTGTCTATACATGGTTCAGGAAGTTTGGGATGTCCCTATAAGTGCGTACATTATAACCTAAATGGTGAAGTTAACTTTCTTGCGTAGAATGTTAGAAAAGTTCGACGTTGGTTGAGCTTCGCCTCATCACAGCTTCTGATGCAGGCTTCCTCTCATCTGTACTGTCTGTGCATCCTCATCTAGAAATGTGAGTTCCTCCATTGCAAAATTATGTGGTTTTTGTAACATGGTACCATCTAAGTTCCTCTAAGTAAAACCCATATAATGGAGCCTATAATGGAGTAATGGAGCCTTCGTTCAATGATATTGAAATGTATTTCAAGAACAATGATACATTGAAAATGTCACAATAAACGGTATTTTAAGTTTGATTTATTTGAAACACAGACAATTCAGAAAACTTTAAGTTGTTTAAATTCATGAAAGTGGATACATGACACTATTCCTTGAAAACCTACAAAACATTGCATCATTCCCTCGCCAACATTAATTACATCATTTCCCCAACAATCATACTAACAGTGTAAAAATTCGTTTCTTGTTTTAAGTAACCAGTGAGTTCTTAATCGTGCTATCTTATTTAAGTCATCATTTAAACTTATAAAGCAATAATGGTAACTTAAAAGAAGATACCAAGATAACATTGACAAATTATTTTCCGCTTCTTAACTGAAAATAAGTTTAAATGGTGACTTAAATAAGATAGCACGATTAAGAACTTCTTTTATATCGTTCCCCTTTTATAATTAAGTTGGGGTTTTCTTTAATTCATATCATTACACAGGTGATAAGTGGATGTTCAGCTACATATTATGCAATTTATCAGGTGGTCATTACCTCATTGGGCGATAACCAACATACTGTACACGCCTAATATCAGACATTGTATCACATTTGAATGTTTTGCATTAATTAAAGCGTTAATTTGTTTCGAAAACGCTCTCTAATGCTACTTTCCTTTGAGTATTCGTTTCATTTTTGGTCACTTACGGCTTTTGTTTCCGAGTTGGACAAAGTTATAACTTGTACTTGAAAAACGTGGCTCTAGGGCTGCGTCCAAATGTCTAGTTGCAATAACTTACGTTGCTGCTCAAGATGTACATATACGTGCATAGTACTTATGATGAAGGCTTTTGGAATCAGGTTAACATGCATTTTCCGAAATAGACCATTTGCAGCTGGTCAAGAGCAATAACCGAGTTACGCAAAATTGATGTCTGACAAACGTCTGTAGTGCGTTTTCTGGAGTTGTTTGTTGAAAGTAATTAGCTCGGAATGGAACGTTAGATGCTATCAGATCTACAGCCTTCTTTTTAAGAGAATTATCGCAAAAACTATTTCTGTATTTGTCCTTCGTTATTATGAAAGCTACTTGCATGCAATTCGTTTTAACATGAGGCCTATAATGCTGCCACCTATCTTCATAGAAGCAAAGTGTCGTTAAGTATTGCATGTCTTGTCCTGAACAGTTCCAAATTAATTCTTCTTAATCTACGGCATAGTATGGTCAAGTTTAAACATTTGTTTTTTCATTTAGCATTTTTTTTGGTAATTAGGGCTTAAAACGTAATCGGATTAGGCGTATTGACGAATGTCAGCATATTTAATAGCGTCTAATCTACTTCGCATTGAGTGGTAGATTAGACTGTAGAGTAAAACTAGACTTTTACAGGGAAGGGGATCCAACCCTTCTTATCTATTTTTAAACAATATACAGCAATAGTCTTCCTTTAGTTTGTCCCTATTGTGCTGTGTATTGTAGCTAAGAATATGGTTATAAACTCATGATCCATATAGTGACATTGCCGCACTGTCAACTTTTAATTTTAGATATGTATTCATTGTATACATGCCTGCACACAAGGCCATATTGCTAATTTTGAATCTAGCCTGTTGTGATAAGTTTTCTAAATTTTGTGCATCACTTATAATTTTATTCATAAATATCCTATAATTACGACGTTACACTGTAAATGGGAAATTAACATGTATATTTACTGCATTATGTTTTTATATTCCATTTACTACTAAACACAATCGCATTACGGCTCACTTCCCTTGCGAATATGAATACAATTTTAATAATATTATATTTTTCTAGTATGGACTTACAGTATTGAGATAATTACATGTGACCATATCTGAAAATTTGTTTGCATGCAAGTTCTTGTAAGACTGTAAAAACACACTTGGATAAACATGTGCGTTGACCTATATGGATTATGGACTTCTATTAACAGTATACGACGGAAACTCGATTATCCGAGGACCGGTTATCCGATATTCGGTTAAACCCAGGTAAAGCAGCATCGGATAAGCAATCGGTTTAACCGAGGTCGTGAACAAATAAACATTAAAAAGCATCATAAGGAGAAGGGGAATAGCTTTAAGGTGTATTGGGCTGCTTGGAGGCCATAAAATATGCTTAAAACTGATTAAAAATTAGTCGTTAACAAGCTATTTTCTATTTTTTACATATTACATATTTACTGTATACATGTATTAAAAGCGTTTTACTGTAGAAAATAGATCACCTATTTTTTAAATATACTTCTGATTATCCGAGATAATCATGGTCCCGACTACCTCGGATGACCGAGCTTCCACTGTATTTGCATTTATGGATATGAATGGCCTTATGCATGCAGTTTCTGGTGTAGCCATATATGGAATAAGTCTCAGTTAAGCTATATATGTCCATATAAGGCAACATTTACGTTTCCCACCTGGGTGTTCCCGCCTTTAATATTTTTCTAAATCGTCAATAGCAGATTTTCAGCGCCTTTGCTGATACCTTGCACAACCAGGTGGCAGCACCGTTGGCATTTTCTCAAGCTGGAAGGATCGGTGGAAGTGCCATTGCCAGAGGTCTGTCGAAAGTCCACGGCTCAGCAGCAGCTGAAGGACATGTAAGGGCACGACTATTCCCTTTAGCTGCTCATTCACTTCCTATTTTTTGCTCTCGCTGGGAAATAAAAGCAGGATTTATTCTGCGGTTACAATTTGCGGCTATCACCGCTGGGCGGCTTTTTCCATCCCCGGTGTCCCTCCTCCCGATACTCTAGTGGATTTTTCAGGGATTTGGGCGCCATCAATGAGAGGCTTCTGCAATTGGCGTCTCCCTTGCAGCTTCTTAGATCCGCCATTGCAGAAATTTAAGCGGACACTCTAGCAAGCGCTAAAACGAACCAAATTGTGACAAATAGGGAATTAAAATGCAATAACAAAATGAGTCCGGATATAGGCCGAATGGTGCCGTCCATTTCCGGCAGTGTTAGGAGCAGTAAACACGAGTTCATGATGTACAGGTTGGGAATAGCCAATTGCAACTGTTCGAATTGTCTGAAATGTGTGGATGTGAGTTGAAGATACTGTACTGTATCTTAATTGGCTGCAGTCAGAATATGTTATGTGTACATTATTTCTGAATTCAGTTCTATTCAAAATGAATACAGTGCAAGGTATAAAATGGGGGAAACATTCTTTGAACCTTACGAGCCGAACACTCTTATGGGATAGTCATTTTTATGTCTAGCTCTTTAAGACTAGACTGTCCCAGAATTTTCTTTCGGAAGTTGACCTCAACTTTTTTGAAAGCACCCACTCACACTGTCAACACTCATCAACATTTGAGCTCCCACGTTATTGTTGAAGTAATTTGTGAACGATCCCATTACCTGTTTCGAGTGCATGAATTCCATTTCAAAAGCCCGACCATGTCCAACCCAACAGTCTCCCACATTTTTGCTTCGAATACTTGTTATAATGGCTAAATTTATTTCCCCCTATATAGAATTGGTTGTCCTCTGGGGTCTGAGATATTTTAAAAAATTTTAAATTAAAAAATACATTTAATTTACAAAATAAATAAACTGGGCATTTTCAAACTAAAAAAAATAGTCTTTAGACTAGTGGACAGCCAATTTTATAGGTGAAAAAAAATCAAGTACTTGAAGCAAAGATGTATGATATTTCAGGGTTGGCATCTTTTTGGCTCAGCCTATATAGAGTGGCATGATATAGAGTAAACTCCATTGGCAGTTGGTAGTAAGCACGTCTCATTGTCCCATCGCCATTTACGACGTCGAAATGAGATAGTGAAAGGGTATTTTTTGCGATGCGTGAGAGAACATGTAGTTTGAAATGTTCATATTATCATCGTGAGCACTGAGGCAATTAGCGGCGATAACATCCCCGGGCCGCATTTGGCATTTATGCAAATTTGCTCACGCTCCATGACACATTATTGCGTTTGCTTCTTAAAGCCATAATTAGTGTTCGGGAATAAAGTATTGCCGATTTTAGCATTTTCTGCACTTAATTACGGCCGCCTATTAATTTCGCGAATGCATTCAGTTCCCTGGACAATCCCGAACCGGCGTGCTGGAAGTGGGAAAACGACCCAATTAGTTGTCGATGCCACTTTGATGGTTTCATCTCAGTTTACATTTTGCTAATTAATTATATTGTGCACGCGTTAATTGCAATGCCGATTGCATCAACGCTAATGAATCTTTTGTGCGCCCTATGAAAGACACGCAGCTTTTCTTGAATGCCTGCTAATAAACACGTGCCTCGTTTTTCGCACACGTCCTCGCCCTCTTTTCCCGCTTGGAAGTCCCCGTTGGGATTCCATATCAATACGTTGGGGCGCAAATGGAAAAAAGTGTCTTTTTTAGATGAACTCGTCATTGAAGTGCAGTACCCCGCATTGTCGTTCTTCTGCCGCTTATGGAAATTGACGTGCGGGTGACACGTGCCATACATGGTTTGACGATATCCGTAGCTTCCCACATTTCTGCACATGCCACGAAATTGTTGCGTGCAAAATATTGGCAATATTTTCTTGGATGGAAGTTCATTTTGAGTCAGTCAGAGGCCATTTAGAACTGCTTGCGCTGAACCACCACAGGTTCTCATAATACGCTGGGTGTTGCCAACCAGCACTTTTGTGAAGTTTTACTCGAAAGCATACGTCAGTAGGAAAGCAAAAACTGCATATAGGCCTATATATACGCACAACATCCAAGTACAACATCCAAAATGTTAAGCGTGTGGACTAAATTGCACTCATTTGATCAATTTAAATTTGTTCCATGGTTATTTTTTTATTAGAATAAGTGGCTATTTTGAAATGATATGAAATGCTGAAGGTGGATGACCTCGATGTCTAAGGGGCTGCCCACTTTTTTTTATTTTGCTTCAAATGCACATTATAATTGTTAAATTTATTACCCGTGTAGAATTGGACGTCCATTGCGGTCTACGCTATTTTTTTATCATTTGATCTAAATGTCCCGTTTATTTTGAAAAAAATAACCTAAAAAACTGTGTTTGTCTTCAAATTGATGTATTTTGATACATGTATATAAACGGTGCATTTTAAAGTGAATCGAATGAGCCTTGGTGAAAATATCAGTATGTGATTTCTATACTGATATCAATGTTTTACTATAGATACATGTATATTTTACGGACTACACATATCAGCATGGTTGGTGATATCGCTAATGTTTGGACTAATTGCACCAGTAATTTTGGGAGCATGCAGTCTTTACTTCCTCCTCCCGTACCTTTACACCCAACAAGGCGGTCGGGTGGGTTTACACCCTAGTTGGAGGCACCTAGCGGTTTTAAAGCGGAGAAAGTCCTGTACTCCAGTTCTCGTTTTGGGCTGGATTTTCTCTCCATAAAACGCTTCCTTCTAGCCTGTTTGCGTGCGATTTAAGCGCCGCATTATTGCCGTTGCAGAGATAATTATTTTTCCTTCAATACATAACTTGTATACACTAAGAGCAAATATTAATATAAAGTCTATTGATAGATGCGCGCCAGAAACTCCCTCCGGCCTTCCACGCGCTCTAATGAAATTTTTCGCAAATAGGAAGTCTTGAGTTTCGTAGCTGGCGATGCCAGCTCGAGAAGGATAAATCCGAGATCCGTCCGTGATAAACACGAGGACTTTTCGAGCTGTGAAAGGATTTGGGGAGGCTGTTGTGCAAAGGGCCCTTGGCGCGCGCATGCGCACGGCCTGCCTCGCGCTAATTTCACGCCGAATTTCAATTATGCCAAAACTTGCTTCGAGTACAATGCCGTTGACACAGGCGTAAAATTGTTATCGTTTCTGAAATTAGCATCGGCGAATAGCGTTGTCGATTATTTGTCAATCTTCTCATTTCCCTGTCGGAAAAAGTGCCACCGAATTGACACGCAAGACTTGAGAGCGGTTTAGTACCTGATTTTTGGGCAATTAACTTTGGCGACGTGCTGCACATCCCTTGGGTAATAAATGCAGCAAGTAGCAATTTGTTGAGATTTAGTAAATGTATGCGTTTCTGTGATCCTTTGGTGAAAAATGAAGTAATTTAGTTTTCAAGTATTAAAAAAATAACTTAAGAAGATTTGAAGTTGGAAAATGTTCATTTGAGGGGAGGAAGAAAAACTTGTTTTAATAACGTGGATTTTAATGAGTATGCACTGCATGTTGATGACTGTTCCGAAAGAAATGTTCGTTTGCAATGACCAAAATTTGCTGAATTTCTGCGCTAAGTTTATATTAATCTTTGCATGCATTATAATTTTGTGTAGAATGGATTCGGATTACATGCGAAGAGGGCATGCACATGTACAACCCATTTCAAATTGTTTGTGATGGAATTTGGAATGTTTGCCAGTAATGTTGTGAATTTAACATAATCATGTATGGCTTACAAGTAATGAATGAGTAATGATAGTTGATAATTTCATGTACATGTAATAATGAACGTGTAAGATTACCCCCAAATGGATATAACCACTCGTGGAATGCTTAAAAAAGGCTTAGTGTTATCAATGGAAATTTATTGATATTAGTAAAACGTTTAGTGATATCAGTAAAGCATATTGATTTCAGTAGTACAAAAAACACTGCCACTATAAATACAGTGATATCACTAATGTTATCACGGTGAGTCTCATACTTATCTTTTCACCAGGGCATACAGTATGTATCTGACATTGAAAAATTCAAACTACATGTATTGAGCAAATTTGAGTACAAAACAATGGCATGTACATTAATTGTTGCAATGCTATTAAAGAAAATCAAGTAATGTTTATTGCATGTTCAAGGTGTAAGTTTGGCAGGCAAATAGGGAATAGGATAAGTTCGTGCTTACCATAGCTTATATACTTGTATGTTTGAAGGCATAAAATTGACACTTCCCTTTACATATAAGTGCAAAACATGTACTGTAGTCTAAACACTTTTTAGCTTACAATGCAGTACCATACACGTATATGATACATCGGATCGTTTATGAACTAGTTTCAATGAGCATTCCTCCACCCTATCCTCGCATGTCTGAAGGAAATTTCTGTGGAGTACATCGCGCTTAAAAAGCTCTTGAATCCTTTACTTTTCACGTAAGCTGTTTTTCCATCAAAAATCTTCGTTCAACCACCCCCACCTTCCCCTTTTTCCTGTAAGTATAAAACTGACGATGAATATGCACATTTTCTTTAATCCACTTTTTGTAAAGGCCCACAAGCCACGCGCACGGATTTGGATGGCATCATAACAATGAATCGATTGTTCAATTCTGCTGGGGATTTTTTTTGTGGATAATGAAATGGATTCGTTAGTAAGCACTTTCTGACGAAATCAATATGCTATTTCGATTGCATGTGGTTTTATGCGGAGACCAGCCCTTTTTATGGCAATCAAAAAAATTGGTCGGAAAAATCTGAAAGCTTCACTCCCACAATCCCAGTCTTGCGGCAAGTCCATCAGCCAATTTCCAATTCTGGAAGTGATCTCTATTGAGTACCTAGGTCCTTGCAATGGTTTATCTTTTTTGCATGCAGAAAATATTACATTCCTAGTTTTTTTTAAATTTGTATGGGTTAAGAACAGTGGTGACCAACATGCGGCCCGCCAGCCTCCTTAAAAATATCCATAATTGCGGCCAGCCGGGAAATAAATTTTTC
>JAQIXS010003429.1:0-18213 GCA_034700785.1 Rossiulus vilnensis | reverse complement strand
CCAGCATTGCACAACAACCTACAGATCATTACATCATTTAGTGATACACTTGTACCGTCAATTTACCACCAATTAAAATGTTGGAATCAGCGTTCAGAAAAAAACTTCGTAGGTTAGATGGAATGAGACTGCTAATGCAAATTGCAAAGCTTTTTTAATGTTGGTGTACTAGAGTCACGTCCTGTATTGGTATATTTATCAATTTGCATTCTACATTGAACAGTTTACAGTTGTCCTTTCAGTGTTAGTGGATAGCAGGATGAAATTAAAAGGTGAAGCTCAACAGATTACATTTCACTACGTGTGGACCCTCACCTTGCTGCGTTCGAAAGAGTCCAGTTTGGACTGGTATTTTCTAATTTCAGATAACTAACATTCTTCCCTCCCCATCGCCATTACTTTTTCACATTTCTTTCTTCTATCAAAGAGTCATTTCTGAAACTGATGCGTAGCGTGTGATGGCCACGCTATTTTCCATTAGCTGGACAGAGCCAAAATGCCAAAATTTAAGGTGTGCATGCCGATGTGCCGCCAAGGCCCACTTAGCTCCACGTGCTCATTAAGCCCTGGGTGTTTTAACCGAGGTGGAACACATTTATAATCTTGGTTCATTTGCATACTGGCGCCAATGCGCCCCGACCAGTTCCCAAATCCACCCATGGCGGCTTTGCAGCTTTGACAACGAAAACCCCATTCGGGTCGAAACTGCCAAGGTGGCCTTCTAAGATATCCATTTTCCAATTTCACACACAATTTATTCGGCCGCCATTTTCAAGATGGCCGCCCTCGCCTTCGTCCTGCTGGAGGTTGAGAGGAAAAAGAGGGGATAAGACGGGCAATTGGGTTATAAATACACAAAAGAGTAGGGAGGACGGTCGTTGCCTTTCTTGCTCGATAAAAAAGTCTCCCCCTTTTATATCCCCGTTCTCGTCTACCTTTTTCCCGGCATGCAACGCGGGATGCCGTTTTATGGCCAAGAAATGGCCGTGCCTGGACATCTGCGTGTCGCTCGTGATTGTTGCCATAAACGGCTTTTTTATTTATTTTTAAACCTTGGTCAACAACACAGACGTCAAAACAAAAGTCGTTCAAACTATTGACCATCGGCGGGTCACTTTCGATGGCGAAAAACAGCGTTTTACTGCCTGACCCGCTGCTGGTCACTATCCGGGGTAATTAACATGGTTCAGTCCAGCCTGGGTTTATGGCAACTCAAGGGTTTGCGCTGCTTGAAACTAACCACAAAACGACATTGCATTAGAAGCTGGCCTCGAGGATTTTGGGCCGAAAGGATGCAAACCACCACCAAATAAATAAATACAAAAATACGCATTTTTGCTTGAAATGCTTATTATAATTGCTAAATGGATATCCCGATTGGTCATGGAAAATTGAATAACTTTGAAAATAACCGTTGTTTTTTCGGACGGAAAAATTGAGTGGAAAAATCCTATTTCGGGGGTCGATTGTTTATTTTTTTTAAAAAAAACTTATTGGTTTCTTGATTATAAATAAAGGGGACATTTTCAACCTCACTAGCGAGCAGACCTAAAGGTAGTAAAAAAAAATACATGCATTCAGTTCACCAAGTGTATTTCCAATTTAAAAAACAGCATTGCTCGTTTTGAGAACAATTTGTACGTACAATTGTAGCGCTTGCAAGTGCATCTCAATTGAGTAAAATTCCTCTTGAATTTCGTAGAATAACAGCCTGAAAATGCAATGAACGTTTGAAACTCAGAACATTTCATTTTATAGAGATCGCTGTAAAGGCATGCAGATGTCCCAAAAAATGCAAATGGTTTACTGTTGTAAGGCTTTTCACGTGAACTGAAAACTATTGTCCATACCGCAGAATTAAAGCCCTTATGTGTGAATAAAGTCTTAACTTTATGCACGAATGATTGAACTTGACCGCAGCATAGAACGTGAGCTCGATAAGGTTGAAATCTTGTTGACCATTAGCAGATGTGGGGTTGGTTCTTGGGCAAAACCTGTCTTCGAAAGAGGTTTTCAGACATGACAGAATCGTTACAACAGGCGTTTTTATATTTCTAAGCAATATTTAGAAGAACATGTTCCATTATTCACCTACACCCCTTCCCCATTTTTTATTTCATTGGAAAATGCGTTTTGTGAAATAATGTAATCTATAAATACGTAATTAGAATCTGATTGGGAAAATTCTAAACGATAACCAAGTGGTTGGGAGTTTTATCGATCAGGCGATGCCGTCATCGCTAAATAAATGTGAATAATATCGTGCATAGATCTTCGTGAGTGCATCCATTTTATTTTTAGACAATAAATTTTCCATGACGGAAACATCGTTGTATAGGGTAATAACATTTATTATTTTTTCATGGTTGTTTGGCTCCATATTTATTACAATAAATATGCAATACATTGTTTTGTCACGTGTATTTTTATGGATTGTAGATAGGCATTTGAAATATGGATATCGTTTAGATCTTAATTTAAGTCGCAGCCGTTAAATGTCAAATGGTTTTTACCTTTGACACTATGAATAACATCGAGTGTACTGAACTTGTATCAAAATTTAAATTTTATTTTTTATGGTTCATGAATGCCGTTATGGAACACGATACGTACTTAGTCATACTCGGTGATAATGTCAACTTGTCTGGATGACATTCTGATATGGATGTCAATTCATGTTTCTCACGTCACAGGCTATTGATCCTCATTATTATTTATGCATTTTCACTGAAATGATTTCTTTCCAATACTTAAACCATCGATAAGAAGGCCGTTTATAAGGTGTATTGGCAAAACCCAAATTGAACACAAATCGATGGTCAAGATCATAAAGTTTCCACAGTCAAACATTTGATCCGTTTATTTCCCATTGACCTCAAATCTATGACAAATCAGAGGTGATTGACTAAGTGTGAAATTTAATTTCCAGTGTGCATTTCAGTGTTCAATGGTGTTTAACACTAAACCCTTGTGATGGCATTCTATCACTCAGAATAACAGCCCTGGTGGAAAGATCAGTACAGTAGAAAATCACAACTCAGTGTGTATATTTAATGATATCTGTATAAAATCACATGCTCTTTTGTCCAGGGAGCAAAGATCCCTATTAATAGTTTTTCAGAATATTTTTTTCGTTATTTTTTTGAGGCTGATCATTTAATTTTAATCTTCCAAATACACCATTTTTCACTTAAAAACATCAAGAAGCTTATCTTAACAAGGAAGTGCTTTGCGCCCAGCAACGTTTTCTTTTCTTTTGATTCTTAAATCCATCGACAAATTTAAGCTGTTCAATGAGGACACCCTGCAGAACTCCGAAAATGCCATTTCGGCAAGTGCCAGTCTGCAGTGGAGGCTCTTGGGTTTTTTTTTCTCAGAGGATCCTGGGGAAATTCTCAACACATTTAGATGGCAGGTTTGACTGGTGCCATTTCAGCAGTCTAGGCAATCCAATAAGCGGCCTTCCTCTGTTCTGCGCTCCGTCTTTGATAATGATCTACGAGAACATGGACGTTACACGAAAGAAAAACGCAAGGGTGGCTTCCAGAGCCTCGATAAAGGCAAGCTGCCCTCAGCTGCTCCAGCGCACGGCTTCGGTTGCGCTGGCAACTAAACCAGCAGCAATCTCTAAGGCCTTAAATTAAAGCACGCCGTTAAGCTAACGTGGCACATTTTGCTAGCTGTTGCATAAGTGCCTCCAAGGAAAGGGAGGTTTTTTTTGAGAATGTGACAATTATTATTTGGCACCGTCACGTATCGGTGGATGCAACCTAGAAATGGGCTAACAATGGCATACGTAGGATCGCGCAGATAGAAACGTTGCGCCCAAATGCAGGGTTCCCCCAGACCTGGAAAACATGGAATTGTCGGGGAGGATCAATCAGGGCCGTGCACCGGAGTCTGCGGACCCTATGCGGGGGGAAAAGCTTAAGAATGGCGACTTATGAGGTAAAGTCAGGGAAAATCATTCAGGGGCGTGCAGAGAGCATGAGCAGCAAGTCAGAGAGCGTTCATAAATGACGTCTTGCAAAAATAAACAATTTTTTTTGGAACTCCCCCCTCCCTCCCTCCGTCAAGCAAGTGTCATGGTCGGATGGTACCTCTGTCATGCCCAAAAAGTGACGTCATTTATGAACGCTCCCTCATGATCCTGCGAACCCTGAGCCAGCAACGGCGCATTCCAAACAAACAACAGGGTTAAAAGGTTTTTCTAGCACATTTTTACTATAGGAAATTCTAACCCAAGGTATAGTGCACATGGAGATACCCTGTTGCAGCAAGGGATTCTGGGAAAATTGCATTATATGACAAACCTTAGGGTAACCCTGCCTATTAGCTGGGTTAATTGCTAACAGGTTGTGGTGCGATGCTTTTCTTTAGTTAACTAGAGGTTTACTTTGGGTTTTGCTTAACGTTTGTTGGAGCAACCGGCCCTGTCCATAATTGGTGTGGCTTTCGAATAAATTGTCAATGACTTTAATTTCAAATAAGTGTGAAAATAATAAGAAATTGGAAGGGTAATGTAAGGCGTATATTATCAGATGGTGATGATGGTGACTTTGACATCGAATAAAAATAATAATGAATTGAAATTAAATTTGTATTTTCTTCAACCTAAGTTTTTTTCCCCCAAATCGGACAAGAAATGCAAGAAAGAAGGGACTAGATAATAGCGCCCTAAATGATAAGACGTTGGCCAGGTCGCTGCTGTGACAAGATGTATCAGTTTGATTAACTGTCGGTTATACAAGGCCGTTGTTGATTTGACAATAATGAAATTAACCTGCAATACTTTGGTACCGCAGTCGGTGGGGGGACACCTGGACCGGTCAAGAGCGAAACGATAGAGGGGTGGCCTGCAGGTATCGACCGACCACGCATTTGGGTTTGTGGCGGAATGTGGTCACGTGTCACGACCTATTACGTGCTCGCCCATTAACCCGATGCCAACCTTGATCCCACGCACAATGGGTGGACTGCGAAATGCGCCTAATGAGGTTAATTAGAGCAAGCAGCGTCACGTGACCACCATTGCTATCGCTCAATCCACCTAAATGAACGGCGAAAGATGGACTGCTGATTGCAAACCTGGTGTTTCTGGTGCAGAACTATTGTTTGAGAATTATTAATGCTACCTATAGCTTCCAGGTTGGTGCTGGAGGTTGTGGGAAAGAGCATTTGGGGTCAGGAAAAGAGCATGTGCCCCATGGCGATGGAATGATCTTCCAATAGTCATCCGAGATGTTTACATAAGGTACAATAGTGCATAACCAGGCGGAGCAAGAGGTCAGTCCTTGTTATCAAGAGCATACGTTATCAAGTACAAGCTGGAGAGGTTTAAGCAGGCTGAAAAAGTGGTACATCAATTGGTACAGCAAATCATGCTTGCATTGACTTGCGATATTCCACTAGTAGGCTAGGATGCCAATAAAAAACTGGCATCCTACCTAAGCTTTGGAGGTTTCATCCGCTGTCTGCATGGTACAGGATTCCCCCAGACCTGGAAAAGTTGAAATAGTGGTTTATTTTGGAATAGTCAATGAATAGTGATTCATTTTGGTAAAGTCATTGAAGTTTGATATCAATATTACATTTGCTTTGATTCTCAGACCTAATGGAATGTCATGGAAGTCATGAAAAAATCATAATGTTGTCATCATGTACCGATTTTAAGGAGTTTGTATAATACCAATTTTCTGTCCTTCGATGCCATCTAGTAACCATGGAGCATCTAACTTTTTTAAATGTTGAAGATGCATATTTTGATGGCTTTTCAATAGCTTTTCATGTTATCATTCATTTTCAAAAAATAGTCATCACATTTTCAAAAATTAAATGATAGCGTGGAAAGCTATTGAAAATCAAGGAATTTACAAAACCAAATCTAGTAGACACCATTGCATAACTTTGCATTATTGGTCATTATGGTCAGGGAGAATTGTTAAAAATCCCTGTAAAAGTCAGAGAAGTTAAATGTTACTTATGGGGAGAACTTAGTGGTAGCTTAGTCGAATGTCAAGTTCCCTGCATCTACAGTATACAAATAGTAAATTCCTCTTTTTTAATTTATATACACGTAGTATTCCTTGCATTTGCATATATCACAATTTTGCAATAATGGGCATGGTAATCAACCTCAGATCAGGGAAAATTGTTCAAAACACTGAAACAGAAGTCAGGGAAGTTGAAAAATTTACTTCTGGGAGAGCCCTGCGGTAGCTTAGATTGTCGAATGTCAATCTGCCTGATGTGTCAAAAATATCAATCACACTTGACCTGGCAATTGTTGCTTTTGCTTCTAGGAAAACAATCATGTAGCGCATGCTATTCCGCCAGTGCTTCGCTTTCCACTGGTAATGATTGCTGCGCGAAAGTCCCATGCGATTGTTTTATGAGCTTAATGAAAAGTGGTGTACTTCCAGCTGGCTAAGCAGAAATGCGACTATAAACAGTAGGCATACTTTGAAGAGGCCTCGAGGTGCGTCATTAGCCAAACATAACCCCCAGCAGATGGCATTAAAATGGCTGCTAGCAACTGTATATCACTCACCAGAGGCCATTTCATAGGCAAATGAGGCTGGTTTTATGCTGCGTGTGTTGTGATGTATGTCACGGGAAACGTATTCGCACGTGCTACATTGCTGATGTTTGTCTGCGAATCAGCAAACGAGAACACGTACGCACCTCATTCGTTGGTACAAAGTAGTTTCAATTTGCTAACAGGGTTTATTGAGCGCTATGAATAAACTTGAACTCGAGATGTTCACCTGTTGCTGATTGTTTGCATGCATGATTTTGGCTTGCGTCTTAAAACTGCACGGATTGTCCATTTTTTTCTTGCATGACATGCAATATATTGTTGCAAATTTGTCAATCGTTAGGACGCACTGTATTCGAGACAATCCAGAGGCGACGTCGTTTTGTTTTGGCATATTTGTCGTTCTACCTACATCAGCCTCATCCTGTCAGCCTCTTTCTCTCTCCTGCATGATTAATTATGTCAATATTTCGTGAAAAGATGCGGACATGTTTGCATTATGATTTTGCATTATTTCATAAACCACACGCACTTTACTTTTCCTCATGACCAGGGCATTAGGCACGTTCTGAAACTTCCTGTCCTGAAAATCGTGCCACTGAATTTAGCCAGTAATTTAAATTTAAAAGACACGTGTGACGTCATAAGTTGACGGCCCCTTGCCAATCTTGGTCACCGGATTAATTAACTTGCTCATCCCCGTTTCCCCCTTTGCGCCCCCATTTTGTCACGTTGTACCATATTGGCGTAGTATCAGAAAATTCTTTTGTTTTAGCAATAACATTTTTAAGTATTTTTAAAGTTTTATTGCTAAAACAAATACATATTCTCAAAACAAGAATTTTGAGAATTGAGAGAAAAAATGCTATTTTTCTTACCATAAACTTAAATGCATCTTTCGATGCTGCAACAACAATGTCATGTTATTTTCTACCTTTAATACAATAATTGTAGGTCCTACCTGTGCGAAAATACATCGCCCTCATTTAATGCTATTCTCCATTTCCATTGAAGAAATATTTTGTGAAATGAACGTGGATTCATTGAATGTGTGAATAATTTGACATGTATTCTTTTTCAATGCACTTAATGAATTTATAAACGGTGTGCAATTTGGATTGTAGCTTATTATGACAATACAATTAAAATACGTTTATTAATGGATTGCATTTTAACATCAATTATTCTGAATTGAAGCGTATTAAGAATGTATTTTTACACTATTGTCAACAATTGCCAAACAAAGCGCATTTGTTTTCCCGGAACGTCAATTTGTATACCCACCCAAGCAGTGTACAGGGTGTCCACAAATCCTTTATTGGAGAAAAATGAAGGACGATTTTGATGCCATACACCCATTTAGTAATCGAATAATGGAGTAATAAAAATGGATTCTACAGTCGTACTTCTTAACCTGGGGTCTGCAAGAACCCTGAGAAAGCTTCAACGAGAAGTTTAAATGATTAAACGATTAACTTGAAACAATTAATTTCGGTGTATTACGACCTGAAATTGGTGGCAGAATGGTAGTAATAAACGATTCAATATTGTGCAATATTATCGACAGGGTTCTCAGTGTACAAAATCTGTGCTAATCCACTTGACCCCCCTTACCTTAGGGGTGCTACCCCTATTCCCACTGGATTTGATCGTTAGATGCAACTTAGGCCTACCTCTTTGCCCTCCACTTTCTGCAAAACACCCCCAGCATGGTGGCCGCCAGCGCCAGAAGACAGGTGACGAGGACCAAGAAGGGGGACCACTGCGCTTCCGGAAGAATGGCTGCCACACCTTAGGACCACAATGGCCGGTTGGCAGGGCTGTCACTCGGCAATGCCTGGAGGTTGTTTTCGTTGAGAAAGGGCACAATACACACTTGGCTTGTACTGGGTGGAGCCGGCTCTAGAGCCACCTCTGATTGTCCTTCTTCGTTCCATTACCAGGCACCCAGAAACGGCAGGTGGGGCCGGTGAGTTCTATTGTCAGCTTGCGATCGATGGCGTTTAGTCTGACGTTGACTACGATATCGAGATTTTCTCATTCACAAATAATGAGTCGCAGCAGCGGAGTTTGGGTCACGATAGTAAAGTTGGGACCAGTCAAGCTTGGCTGGACAAAGTTTTGGTTTTCGGCAAGGGTGAACTTGGCGTTCGTTGTCCTGGCCTTCATGCTTCCTGCTCCGTTCCATCGAGTTCCATCCGTCTGCGCAGCTAAAGAGAAAGGACAATGGAAATAGTGAGCTGAAGAGCTGGTGCAGGGCATGGAGTAGAAGTGGGGAGAAAATGGCGGAACTGCATGACAAGTGCGGGATGATGATGGACTCCGGATAAAAAATTTAGGGACTGCTTACAGAGTGGGTCTAACGAAAATGCCAGTGATACCAAAATGATATATGTCTCCGCTGGGATACATTGACTTCAAGATAAACGCTCTGAGCATAAAAAACTATGCTGACTGCATGGTTGTGTTATTTTGACGGGGGATCTTTGAACGTAACCTCTGAGGTGGTAAATTTGTCATTCCAATTCACTAGTGAAAATCTGAGCTCATGATTCGGATCGATTTTGGCAGTCTTGAAGGCTGAGCCAAAAAGATGCCCAACATGCATGCATAACTCAGTTTTGCTTCAAATACTTGTTATAATTGCTAAATTTATTTTTTCACGTGTAGAATTGGTCGTCAACTAGGGTTTGGGATTATTTTTTTTAGCTAGCGGTTGATTGTGTGTTAATAAACGATTAAATCGTTTTAAAATAAGCATTTATTTAAAAATTACTATACGCTATCCAAATTCTAGTTATTTAAAAATGTCCCCTTATTTATAAAAAAAAATTGAAATTACAAAATGCTATGCGACCTCGGGAAAGAGGTGTTTCCCAGAAATGCAACATAAGGTTTTTTTCAAGCTCAATTTGTAGTGGTATTAAACGGGGCATAAATAATGGGCCATTTTTAAATTATAAAAACCGTAAATCCTAATGGGCAATCAGTTCTACCCGCGTAAAAATGAATTTAGCTATTATAACGAGTATTTCAAGCAAAAATGTAGGCAGCTTTTTTATTGTGTATCCTTTTGGGTCGGGCTCAAATTACATGCAATAAAATGCACTTCTAAAGGATTCAAATAAGCAATGACATCATTGTTAGCAAACACTTAATAAATTAGGTAAATGGATTTCAGCATTTTTTTGACATAGGTAACTGAAATTGTGAATTCAATAGAAGGCATCAATAAGAAGCTTAATATTGATGGCCCGTTTGTCGAGGAATTAGTGCATCATTGTTGATGACACGTTGACCTCAAAAATACTGCCATTTTCAAATCAACAAGGATTTTGCTCAGGGATGTCGTGGTAGTGGTTAAATAAAATAAGTAAAAATCCTGAATGGAGGTTTCATTATCCTTGTATATTTGTCAAGGTGTGTGCCTGATGTTCAACTTAGATGATGTCCTCTTGTGTAAAAAGTCCTAATGTAAAATATCCCAAATAAGAAATACCCAATTTTTTTTATGCAATTCTACAGCTGTATTTAAAGCAATTCGATCACCTTGTGAAAACAATCAAATGACAGAAAAAATCGAAAAGGGAATCTTAAAAGATTTCTGGAACAGGTGCTCAGCTTTGCAGACCTAGTTAATTAACAGGCCTCAGCAGTCGAAATGTTATTGTCATCTGTTGAAACCGATAGCGAAAAGCAGGTGCTAAAATGATTGATTTGTGTTGATTAGTAGACGATCTCCTCCTTGTAAATGAGGGTACAGTCCGTAAAGGACGTCTATCTTTTCTCATACTCAAATATCACAAAATGATGGCTCAATAAGACTGCATGTATATGAAGTTTACAGTACATTTATTTTTAAAATTGAAACCTTAGTGATATGAGAGGTAATAGGCATTCCCATAGTTTGGTAAGAGATCGATAACTAGATTGCATTTCAGATGAATGCGACCCTGCGTTAACAGCGTGTAAAATAAATGATGTAAGGTGCTATCATTTAAGGAATGTGGCTCTGAATACTAATTGGATATAATGAAGAATGGAAAGTGTAAAACTTGGCGGCGTTATGTAAATTAAAGCATTAAAGCTAGGCTTTAATTTCCCCAGCACGCGTTGTCGGCTATGTCGAGTCTTTTATGTCATCGTTTGCATGTATTTAGAAAGTCTGCTTGAAGGCGGTTTGAAAACTTGGAAAGGTGATCGTCTTACTTGTGCAGGTCACACAAATGTTTTCTCAAGGACAGTTGTAGTTAATTTGTTCTGAATGTTCAGCATGAGAACATGTTTTGCACGCGTTACACCGTTAGCCAGGGCTGCTCCCTACTAAATTCTAGGCCTTCTGTCTGAACTCACTTTTCCTTTAAAGCATGTCATATTATGGGAAAACTAGGATAAAATTAGCAGTTATCGTCCACTAGGGTTGGAGTTATTTTTATAATGTGGAAATGTACCGTTTATTAACAAAATGAATAAAAACAAAACAAAAAACAAACATGCGATCTACGGAAATAGGCGTTTCCCTGCAATTCAACCTCGGAAGAAGGTTTGATAAACAATTCCTTTCAATTTTTTAACAAATAGAAGGCACATTTTTAAAATATAAAAAATAAGCTTATAGCTTAAACCCTAGTGGATGATAGGTTGTACACGGAAAACTAAATTAAGCAATTATAACAAGTATTATAATTACTTTTTATACAAAAAAGGTCGATTTAAATTGGAGTGCGTCTTAAAATCAGGCACGAAGCAAACATAATTTTTCAACATTTTTGATAAGAACGGTAGAAAAGACAGCTTTGTAATGCAAAGTTTAAACTGGAAGTTATTGCTTATGCAGAGGAAAATTCAAACCAGCATTGCACATCTCGTTTAAATGTATTTAAGTGTCGTTTTACTTCGAATGTTTGCCATAAATGTCAAAAACGTAAGCGCGTCTTTGATTCACGTAAGAAAATATATACTGTACATGCATATTTTCCCCAACATTTTACTCTAAAACTAGGGAGTGCGAAATAAATTGGGGCGACGTATTTTCGAGTAAATTCGGTATTTGATCAATTTTGTTGTTTTAGATGGCATGGTGGGCATCCTTTCTGGCAGTGCAAGAAAATATCGACTTTTTTTGCGAGCTGAGAGCTTGAGGCCTTGCGGTAGCCATTGATGCCACTGACCTTTTTGCCTAAAGCCCTACTTTCTCCGAAGCAAATATCGATTAAGATAGCAATCCGCTCACTTCTTGGAGTTCAGCACTGATAGTTTCATTGAAGAAAACACAGAGCCAGGCCTATTACTATTAGGCTGGGCGATATGCATCAATATGTGCTTTAAAGAGGACAAATACGCCATTATCGAGACCGTGTGATTCGTGCTGAAAAAATAATGTTGGGGAACTACACGGTGGGTGGAATGAATTTTGAACTCGTATTTTCGGCAAGACTGGACATCTTCTGATGGGAACCACTTTGGTCGGTTCCACTCCAAATAGTCACGTGCAACCCGAATAAAGCAGCTTCATCAGTTATGGATCTGCCAAAAATCGACGTCGATTAGTGGCCACACTTGCGAGTATAATTCCAGCCTGCTACGGTCAATTAGGGATCACAATTTCGACTGCTACTCATTACTGGTTCAGGAGCATTGAACTAGTTTCAGATGAGAATGGATGACCGATTTCCACCAATTTCCATTTCCGTTGTGGAATACACGAAGAACTGTTGACTCTGCTTCAGAAGATCCAGATGCCCTGATTTATAAGAATTGGCGTGGTTTTCTGCCGTTTTTAAAAATGTATTAATTATGTTTTCGTCAAATTAAACCGATGGGGAAGCCGATGGACGATCCGTCAACTCTCCAAGTATGACAAAGTTCAGATGACGTTTGGTAGTTTCTTTGGACACAAAGTGGACCACTAACTGTCGTCATAGATGCCCCCAAATGTGCCGTAATTATATGTTGTGAAATGACTTCAAGTTTCAATTAATTCTGAGCCAAAAAGACGCCAGTCATGCCACACACTGAAACATGTCTGCTTCAAATACATGTATTTATATTTTTAAATTTTTTACTCGCGGTTGTCCGCTAGGGTCTAAGTTTTTTCTAATTTAAAAATCCCCCGTCTATTTATTACAAAAAAGTAAATACATGTATAAAAGTTATGTAACCTCCGATGACCATCTTCGGATGTTTCAAAGAGGAGGAAAACCCCGTTTTTGGAAATCGCATAAGTGTTTTAATAAACAAAAACAAAAAAATGGGAATTTTTATAATAAATACACACTAGCTGGAGTCAATGCTGTCACCTGGGATTGGTCGTTATTGCCGAAATTCCTGACCTCACTCCACTCCATGATAGCAAATTTTAGCAAGCCCCCTTCTCCCCCATCAATTCCGGACGGCCTTCATGGACAGCCGCTTACAGCTTATGATGCTTTGAAGGAAAATACCTGCAAGGCATTACTTGATAAAATTAAAAAAATGCATCAAAACCACAGCTGTATGACACTGCGTAACATACATGTAATTTAGGCATGACGTAGAGGCCCGAGCTCAGTAACTTCAACCTTGAGGTGAGGCCCCAAAGTGGGGGTTGGGATTGACAATGGGAACTAATATATTCTTCAACATCAGCATCAAGCCATCGGCAAGTCCCTGGCCTGAAGCTTATCAATTACAATAGAGGTGGTCTAATGGACTCTTTTAACAATTGCCAAGCTCATACAGCATGTTGGTTTATGATACGCGTCGAGATCTCAGCGCCATCTAGGAAGGTGCGATTTCGCAATACCCACACCAGAATGGTGCAAATAACGGGGTTGTGAAAACTCAGTTGGCTATCATAAATCCGTCTTGCTCCAAACTGCATTTCCCTGCGGACGCAATTGGCCACAGGATGAAATGAAAACTAAGCCAAAGATACGCATGCGTCGCACGACATCAAGCGCTATCTCCTTCTGCTGAAATTTATTCCGAGATGATGGGGAGTATGCTGATGTGGCGGTAATTTCTCACCGCCTTCAATGGGACATCATGGTGTAGTGTTATCTACAGGGGGAATGGAAAGGAAGAATTTTGCGGGAAAAGTACGTCTAAACATGCACTGGCAGGCATGCGCACCTAAATGATTTCCGATCATCAGCGGGGAAAATGGTCGATCAATTTCCAATTTGCTGGAAAGGAAATGGAAGACACGCCCACTGATGTGCGGAACAGCACCTGTCCATCAATCAAAACTGATAACGCGCTATTTGCACTGCTTATCGGGAATTTCAAACAGTCAGGCAAGCAAACTCTTGGTGCTCTCTTCACGACTTCCGTGCAAGATTACCATTATTGCTGATTCTGGAAACTAAAACTTGGGGATGAAATTTTGGCTTTTTTTCTTCTAAAATAAAAGTAGAGCCCAGGTAATGGCCCTTGAGAGTTAAGCATACCTTTGACCGAGCCAAAAGAATGCTCATCACGCAATAAATTATGGTAATTTAAATAGAAATAAATTTAGAAGCAGAATAAGTATTTTTTATTTCTTCAAATTTACTACGTAAATAAAGGGGACATTTTCGAATTATCAAAAAAACCTCCGACCCTTGAGGACGGCCAGTTCTAAAGTGGTGAAAATAAATTTAGCAATTATAAGTATTTGAAGCATTTTTTGTGTGGTTGGCGTCCTTTTGGCTGAAATACTAAGAGTGAAAAATCATTATGTTGGTATTTTTTTTAATCGGTTTTAATCGGTATCGAAGTACGTTTAATCGAAATAGTTAGATGGTTGAGGATATTCAAATTTTTTATTTTATAATATTCGGAGGCCGGAATTTCGTCAGATAAAGTGCCATCTGTCAAACAAACCCTTTCCTACACCCAGTCTTAACCAGTTTCCCTACTCATAAGTGGAGCATTTCAGTCTCCCTCACTTTATCTGATGTACTGTTTAGCAGCAGTATACAATTAAATGATATAGTATGTGTCTTGAAGTCGCCACCTGACTTTCTACTGATTGTTCTACTATCCCTAAACGGAAGAAATTTATATAGTTAATTTAAAACGTTTATAGCATACATTCGTTCACAGCGCTATAATTATCAGACATCCTGTACAAATAATTTGCATGAAAAGGGACACTAACGACATCTACTGATCTCAGTAGCAAACATGAATGATCAGTTATCTTTCATATAACTCGCATACAGCTCAAAAACAGATGCACATTGGGCATCATATTGGGCGTTGCCTGAGGCGCAGTGTGTCCTGTACAGATGTGACCTGAAACGGTTTTTAACATGCATGTGTAGAAATGTTTCTAAATATCAGCAATGGAAATACGTTAAAAGTCACTGAAAAGCAATTCAATTTGCATTAGGACATTAACTTTTATGACTTGAAAGAATTTTGCAGTGCAGGAAAATATCATGTATTTGATGAAACATTTAAATACCTCATTCGTTTATCCACTGAAGATTGAAAATTGTTAACTTGACATGCTAACTGAAAAAATCAACCCAAATTTAAAATGTTCCATAACTGTCTACAATGTGTTTTAAGAGGTAATTAACACAAAGTTTAGCTCTTTAAAGCCATTGTTTTGACATCATCAAATCTTGTAGACAACCGGTATTTGTAATGAAATGTATAAATGTACCAGAAAATGTTTTTACATTGTTTTTCCTGGTTGCGAATGTCAAAAGCTGGTGTTTGAAAGTAAAAATCGGATAAGTGGAAATGCATGCCTAGCCAGGTCGTTGTCCACTTATCCAATTTTCGCTCAAACCTTGGCATTATAATCCGATAAAAACAGCGGAATTTGCAGAAGATTCCAAAGAGGTTTTCTCTGTGAGTCAATATTTTGCCATCATTTTCTTGAATCACTCCTAAAATGTTTGCTAACTGGGCGTTGGTGCGTGTTATCACTCCAGCATTGGCGACCCCCAACCTTTTGTTGGGAGTAGATTGGGTCACTGGGGAGTAGGGTACTTGCTATAAATTTACTTCTCCCTTCTAATTGGAGTACCAAGGTGTGGCCTCCTCTGCCAACACTAGGAGATTCTATTCAGCAAGCTTCTGCCAAACGGAACAGAAAACGTGATAATTTAGGCAATACAAACAGCAGATGCAGGGCCTTAAGGGTTCTCCTACAGGGAGCAAATGGAACGGTATGCTCATTGTCCATTCATGAGAGGCAATAAGCAATTGCCGTCGTGGGTCAGGAATAGCAACAAGTCTTTAAACTTGTCACAATTTAGAAATTTAGAAAATGGGAAGCTCCCAAAAGAGATAACTCATGCGCTGAAATGAGGTAGGAGCATTGCAGAATTAAAGACTGGAGAAAAGCCAAACAACGAGGTCGTTGTTTCGTCCCAAAATGCGTAAAAATATGACGCAACTATTTTCGGCAAAATAAAAAGCAGGGTGAAAGTTGCAGACCATGCTCCCAGGCTGATGCAAAATTTGAATGCCAATTTTTGGTCTTAACCAGGAGTAGCATTTCTGTATACTTGGAACGTTAAGGGAATCAAGCTAGAATGTCTATTCAAAAAATGGCGTTTGTGATCAGGTTTTGAAAATTCTTTGAACACCTTCAGACGAGCCCCAGACCCTAGCCAAAATTTAACTAAATGTTTAAATGCTGCTGACCTACTTATCACGGGTGAAAAAGATGTGGTGAGCGTTTATAGGTGGTGCCGTATGTGTGGCGCATATGACGTTTTGGAGAAATTTCGATAAAAAACAATGTTTTCACTAAGTTTCCATTTCTGTGGTTGTAGTTACACATCAATGGAGTACAGCGTCTGAACTTGTTGTCGTTTGAACGAAATCAGAATACTGATATCTATGCTTCCTCTCCTGAATGGTGGATTTTTTGGCGCTTGGTAACTTATGGTTTTCCACCCTTCACTTGTGTAGATGCCTAGCAGTATTTCCATTAATACTCTGTTATATTTAACTAAATGTAGTGAGAATAAAAGCATAGCTAATAATATTTTCTTGACTTCTGCTTAACACTAAAACTGCTTAAATTGCCCTTCCAAAGAACAGCCTTAAGCTGTACGAAATTCAATTTTACAATTATGTTGGTGTACACCCCGAATAATATTGGGTTGATGGATTACACCCCTTACCACGTAGCATACCACTTGCTGCTAGTCGGGTACTGAGTTGAATTGTATTGATGTACATGTATCAGTATGCACCGCGAATGAAAATAAATACATCAAACAAGTTAGGTTTGAGATAGCGCTTACACATGGCAGTTTAATTTACATGTAACTTGCTGCTGACAGCTTTCACAATATTTTAAGAGCATCATTTGACACATTTGGCATTTACAGGGTGTCATGTAGACGGACTTGGTCAGTCTGTCAGTTTGTTTACTGATTATGTACTGTATCAGCAAATGCTAAAATGCATCAATTAAGTCATTTTCTGTACAATATGCTGTTTCAGATGCCGATTGCCGATTACGAATGTATTAGTTTTAAACAAATCAAATTAAATTCTCGCGCAAACATACTGTAAATGAACGACTGACAGATTGAACAAATGTATCACACTTGACACTTCCGCAAAAGGCGTGTTGCACATCTCGTTGAATGAATTTCAGGCGAAAGGAAAATCGGAAAGCATCAGTTGCATTTCGGTTAGGTTTGTCACAATTTCCATACATGCATTTACAGCGAATGTGTTGCAGTTTATTGCAATTTCAGTAGTTCACAGGAATTGCAATGATCAATTTCATTGCCAACATCACACTGATTGTTTACGTGAGTTACGAAAATCCACATCCTCTGAAAATGAATTTTGTTGAATGGTTTCATGAGATAACACCTGAGCCTGGACAGCTCTTAAAAACTCTTACCTGGTGGTTTCTGTTAATTCCAATCAACTGTCATGCAAACGCCGGTGATTCTGCAAGGTCACCCTCCTCCTCAGAGGCCATGGTACTGTACAGTCTGCTAATTTGCTATGATGGGGTGATTACTGCATCATAACCATGGAGATGTAACATATTTGCTGCGAGTGGAATTGAGAGCAAATCGAGGTGTGCAACTTTCAAGATCGCACTAGTAGTTTGGAATGGTGGCGCCATCTATAAGCAGGTTTTGAAAGCAATTAATGAGTTCTTGGATTCGCCAATAGATGGCATCGTTCGCACGTATCGCGTAGAGAACCTATATGCGTGATCTTGTAATAAGGGAGTAGATAACACGCTTTTATGGGCGGGGCGAAGTAGAGCGGCTGCCATTTGGCTTAGCAATATATAGCTGCATGATAAGTTAGGCATAAGTTTAAACTTTATATATATTTTATGTCACACGTTCACACATAAAATAAAGGGAAACTATTTCCACAAATGTTTAAGTTTCAATTTATTAATTTAGTTATTAGAAAGTAAGAATTATTTTCGTGAAATTCATTGTTTCTGAGATTCCAGTGCTCTCATTGCTGGGCTTTTACTTCCAAACTCTGAATCCATTCTTCATTTTTTTTTTCTTCATGGAGTAGCCTTTTCTTTTTTAAACCCAAAATTTTCAGTCTAAAAACTACAAAACGATTCTGTAGCTGTTCTTTAATGCCATGGCACTGGGGGAAATATAGAGCAAGTCGTTGAATATCCTGGTCAGAATTAATTGCATTGACTATTACTGTCTTACAATTGCCTTTATGAAATAGTACACTGTCTT
>JAQIXS010003428.1:0-18217 GCA_034700785.1 Rossiulus vilnensis | reverse complement strand
GACTTTTGGTGAAATGTTATCAGGTCCCATGCATTTTTGAATAGATAATGAATCAAGAAGTGATCTGACACCCTCACAAGAAATATGTCCCTTGTCCGCCACTGTCCCGTTTTTATTGAACACTTCAAACAGAGCAATAGCATGCAAGAGCCTATTTGCAGTTACGAGCTATTTTGGGGACTTTTGAATCCATAACTGCACCATGCAGAACAAAATTTCGAATAATCAATAATAAAAAATTAGTTGATGGTGGGTAATCTTGGTCACCCCAAAGACCTTACAGTTGCCATCACAAGCCTCAAATCAGAACTCACATTTGTTGGCTACCAAAGCCATGTGTGGCATAATACCCCCAGTACTGCACACTTGCCGCACGCAGTCCAGCCAGTCCTCCAAATCGTCAAAGCTGTTCTGGTTCATGATGTCATACACGAAGAGGACGCCCTGGTACAAGGAACCACGGATCACACGGCGCATAATATAAAGTTACAAGCAGCACAGGTGTACTACTACGTCAGCTCACGTGGGCACCATATAGATATTTCTCCAACATCTTTCCACCCATCGTCTGACCCCCAATGTCCCAAACTTGAACCGCAACGTGGATACGTCCTGACAAACATGAAAACAAGTACATGTATTTTCGTCTTTTAATAATTGTAATTTTAAATTCCCTTTGAGGTATTTCAAATCTTCCCCATTTTACTGTTGCACAAGCTTTTTCCAATTAAAGTATGCATAATATTAAAAATACGATGCACTTTACATACTCAACAAGATAAACTAGTCGAGTCCATTGCAAAAATGGACCCTATGAGCCAAGACAGTTAAGTATTGGGGGCATTTACCTAAAGTTCAGAAAAGATTTGACAATTTCGTACGACGGTTTCTATGCAAAGTTGGTAAAATCTTTATATTATTGTTGTTGTTTTCATCAATTTTCGTCTTAATCGTTTCTTTAATAATTAGTCTTTCTATTTTTATAAAGTAAAAAAGCAGACTAAGATCCATCACTTGTGATAGGCCACAAAAAACATAAGTATCGAAATAGATTTTTGTATAAAGAAATGCTTCTACCATTCATTTTGTAATTGATATTTCCAATACCGTTTCATGGAAATAGCACTTATAATGAATTATTCCTGCTAGAGTGTTTTTAAATATTGTAGCACAATTTTGAATTAGGAAATCTATGATTTCTGGTTTTCATATTTTTGAAAATGTTTGCCTGTTGCGTTTCCTTCAAAGAAATTCTAGAAAAAAAACCATAATTTGTCAATGGTTTTTTTCTTAAAAAGAAAATGTGATCTCTTATTTAAAAATGTTCACCTACGACGTTTACATTATCAGAATTGAAAAAGAATTGCAGATGTTGCCCAAATAGACTGGTGTTCGTATACGACAGAGTTGCATGGATTTACGGAAGATACTGATTCTCCTTATCCTCCCCTTCCCTCACAGGTATGTCTTCAGGAAGTGGGATAGCAAAAAGAATATTCATCCTTAAAGTCAATTTACTTACCAGGAATGCTAACATGTTTAATATGAAATTCCACTCCTAAGGTCTGGTGGTAATCCTTGGATGCGTTACCGTGCATGAATTGATTTACCAGTGTGGTCTATAGAACAAAAGAAATCATGCTGAACATTGCCATACACGATAATTTAGAATTTATTCGAATGATTCGAATAGTCAATGTTGTAATAATAAATGAAAGCAAATAATTAGTAAATTTCCAATAAAATATGAATGCATTATAACGATCTGTTAACAGCAAATTTCTGGCATTTTAAATGACATTTTTTTGACTTAATTATCTGTCAACATGGGCGCTAAGCAATATTTAGGTTGATACTTGATGGGCGACGCACTAAAAGAAGATGGGATAAGATACATAGTATTTTATTAAAAATGGATCATAATAACAAGGCAAAGAACGGGTAGGTGTCCTGAGCTGGTTCGTTGGTTATTTTTGGAAAAAAATGATTTTGTTTATCCGTGTTAACGCTGGTTCACGCGTTTAGACGTATTTTTAAATATGCTATCGACTATCCGAGAAATTCAATTTTCAAATATATATCGACAAACTTGTATTAAATGTCTGAAAAAATACCCTCATTTGTGATTAGGTTTCCTAAAGATCTTGAACGTCACAGTTACCATTTTCAGAAGAACTAATCAAAAATGGGTTTTCCCCTCTCGCTTTTAAACCAACAAACAATATTTTTAAACTATTTTAAACCATAAAATATGTATTTGAGTTAATTTAAAATAAAATAGTACGAAATAATCCGCCCGTCATTACGTCATTTTATGCTAAAATGTGACGTTATTTTTGAAAGATTGATTTTTGGTCCTTTTTCACCAATTTTGAACGAATTTACATGTATGTTACATTTCGCCCACTGTGGGCGTGTTTCTTTTTTTAGATAAACCATTAATTTAACCAAAACCATTGAATTTACAAAGCGATGTACCTTTTAAAAAATACTTACCTTTCCACACGTCCCATCTCCAATCACAACTAGTTTCAGGGGTTTCTGTGGTTCCTCTTCTTCGGAATCGGACATCATTTGCTGTCAGCTCATTCCCTAACCAGAAAATATTCCCCGGATTAGCACTCTTTATATCGATTTCTCCGTTTGGATGCAGGCCAACTAGGTTTTGCGTGAGAAAATAGCAAAGGTAGATTCATAATTAACGCCGAATGGGGGCAGCGTGTCTCCCGGACATTTGATTTGTCGAAAACTGAGCATCGTGCCAACAACCGCACTCACTTGGTTGGATTCATAGATTTCACGATGAAATTGAATATAGAAAACTACTGATGATACATTTGCTTTATCTTGATGAAACTATTTCGGGTCTTCTTCTTAGAATGATATTTTAAAAAGAAATAAATTCATTTTTAAATGAATGAATTTGTTCTTTCAAAAGCACAATATGCAAAAAACATGACTAGTGTTTCAACTTGAAACTGTTTATCAATTGTGGTTAAAATTAATAAAATAATCAATTTTGGTAAGTATAAAAGCAATTATTCATTCAAATTTATGATCGCACAATCCATTTTTTGCGGCAAAATTATGTTTTGTAAGCATAACTCCATTTGTTATCTTTGCTGAACTTTGCGAGTTTTGAGGCATTGATGACTATTTTAGCCATATCAAATTCCTCTAGGCACTGCATTATTCCTAATTAGCCAAGTAGCATTGTTCTTGCAAAATCAAGGCGATTTATTTTAGTTGGCAATGACAATTGGTTGTCAATGCTTGTTTATTAAAAAAAATCAACTCAAAATGTATTTAATACATGTACATATAATCTGAAAATAGTGTTTTATTTATTTTATCCACCCATATGCAAAAAAAATCTATTTTGAAATACATTTCTAAATGCATTTAAAAATACATTCAAATTGGCACAAAAACTGCATTTCTTAATAAATTTGGAAATGCATTTCTTAATATATTTGGAAATACACATTTTTGGAATACACACATTTTCAAATACACATAGATTGGGACATAAAATGCATTTTTAATACATTTCAAAATGTATTTTTTCATTCATTTTAAAGCACATCATGCAATATGTATATTTCTCAATGCATTTACCTGACTATTAAATAAAGCATTTACCTATCAACTGTAATATGCATTCCTCTATGGGATATACAAAGCCCTATAACTTTCATAAGGAATCGTCAACCTATGATATAAAATGTATAACAAATCGCAACAAAAAACAAAGTTACTAACTAAAGCATTTATTACCTATTGTTACGTTGCCAAAACTTGGTAAAAACTAGTTCATAAACTCACTGCTTGTTTTTAAACCTAAGAAATGCAATTTTATTATTCACAGCACTTCCAAATGCTGCCTTTGTCATCTCAGGAAATCTTAGCACTGTAGCACTTTTTGCATGTACACATTACAATTGTGACATGTATACGCACAAATTGTAATGTGTGCACGTGTGCATTATAATTGTAACGTGTACACGAGCAAAGTTTAATACATGCATGTTTACACGTGTGTGTTACAATTATAATATGTGCACGGACAAATTTTAATGCGTGCACGTGCATGCGTGCCAAAATTTTAACATGTACAGTACTGTTTACTAATTTTAACGAGTACACGTAAAAAGTCTGTAAATGGGATATCCCAGAAATATCATGAATTGGGACTGTTAGTATCTTATGTAATATGTTTGAAATCAGATCGAATGCAAAATATTTTCAAATATATTCTAACGTATTTTATAACTAATGTTTAGTTTTTCTTTAATACAGTGGAAGCTCGATTATGCATGTACGTGGTAGTCGGGACCACGCCCACATGCAGTTAGGATGTACATGTATTTCAACATATAAAATAGGTTGTGACAAAATAATCTATAAATACACCGCAGTAATATACCAGAATTATGATGAATTGTGGCTTTTAGAATATTATGTAACAGATTAGAAATCATATTTAATGCGAAATATTTTCAGTATATTCTGACATTTTATTACTGTTATATAGTATTAATTTAATATACTGGAAGCTCGGCTATCCGAGGAAGCCGGAACCAGGACTATCTCTGATAACCGAATTCCTCGGATAATCAAACGTATAGTTCAAATAGGTGCAACTGTATGTTGTACAGTGCACAATAAATACGAAATATGTTAAAATGGAAAACAGCTTGTTAATAACTCATTTTTAATCGGTTTTAATCAGATTTTATGGCCTCCAAGAAGCCTAATACTCCTATAAGCTTTTCACCTCCTTCTTATGATATTTCTTTCAATGTTTATCTGCTAGATACATCGGTTAAATCGAAGGCTTATCCGAGGTTGCTTTACCTCGGTTAAGCCGAACATCGGATAACCGAGCTTCCATTGTAGTAATTTATAGTTTTATATTAGTTTAACGTAGGTGGCAATGTAATTTCAGATACATGTAGATCTATATTGTATAATATACTAAAAATCCCAAATCGTGATATTTCTGGTTTAGAATACTTTGTCACATTATTTTGTATATTTTGGAATCTATAGGCCTACCGGTATATCCCAACATCATGTGGGACTAAAATCTCGGATAATCGAAAGTATAGTTAAAAATATATACAACTGTATTTTGTACAGTAATAACGTCTTGATACATGAACAGTGTACATGCAAAGAATATAAAAATCGAAAAGGACTTGTTAACACAACTCGCTTTTAATTAGTTTTAATCAGATTTAATAGCCTCTAACCGGTCCAGTACACCGTCACGCTCTTATATTATTATCTGTTCGGGATATCGGTTATTCCGAGGTTGCTTTATTTCGGTAAATCTAAATATCAGATAACCGAACGTCGGATAATCGAGCTTCCACTGTATTACCAATTTATGAAGCAATGATTATGATGCAATGCTCCATTATACATGTATGGGTCTTAATGAGAGGATGTAGGGACCTACAATTGTATAAGAATGTGTAGGAAACCTCCCACTCCAATATGGTGTATCATATTCCAAAACACCACATAACCAGCAATGGTGGAACCCACATTCCTACATGATGGTGCTCAGACAGTAGTCTGCGAATCTGGAGTTTCCACATCACACCCTCTGATGCGCCACACGTCTCATTGTTCAGAACTCCTAAAAAGCTGGACAAACCACCAGTTTTTTAGAAAAGGAGAATCATGTTACACCCCTTCTACTTGCAGGTGCTTGGGGGTTCCTGAGCGACCCCTGATTGATTTTTTTTGGTCCTTTCACAAGTGGGCGGAGTATGTTTTTAGATGATTTCGTCGCCTGATTTTAACTACAATTTTATTTCTGCTAGATACTTGTCGTGATTGACTAATTCATAAAATTGAGTATGATCTACTCAAATATTTCATCACATGGTTCAGTTCCGTTACGTCATACGGTAAACTATTGTCCGATACCGTTTTTCTCCTTTCAAACCCTGATAACCATATTTGCAAAACAGTTTTATTTATTATTTTTTTCGGGAGAGGGGGGAGGGTAATTCAAATTTACAGTAGTTAAGACAGCTGTGGAATGGATAAAGATGGATTTTAGATAAGACATTAAACTAGACACGAAATTTACTGTAGCTAGAAGCAAGATAAATCCTAAAATATGTTTTCGAAAAAGTTAATTTTTACTAATTATGTTTTACCCTACTTAATGCTTTAAGTGTGATTTCTTCAAATCTTACAGGGCGTCTTCAACCATATTTTGTCAAAACTCTTTGCTGAATACCTTAAAATACATCCCAATGTTTGTTTTTTCGTTACGAATTTTGCCAGCTTTTCTTACCTCAAGCAGTTTTCGACATATACGAATCCAAAAAAAACTAAAGACGTTTATTTTCAAGTCGATATAGCAAATTAGTAGACAATTGAGAGGCATTTTCAAGTTATTCAAGTAATAAAAATGAAATGGTATTAAATGTACAGTATATAAAATGAATCAGAATTAAAAAAACGTTTCTGGGAAATGACTTGGAAAAGAACGCTACACAGGTACCTCATATACGTGTATGCCTTCGTGGTGGTAATTTCCTACAGAAGATGACTGCCAAGTACAATTAATGAATGCAAATGCCTTCCTTTGTCAAATACACCTGCCAGCAATAAACAGAACGCTTAAATACTATTCGTGCAAGAGGATGGTTATCCCTGCTCTGACACCAGGTGGTCTATCCCATCAGCTCATTTCGTCCAAAAGGACTCAATTTTTTACAATAAAATATGACTGATAGGTCGAACCCCTTCAAAAGCATTAACAGCAGATTCGAAGAACTCAAATCACCATCCCTATAGAATAATGAATCACTATTCTGTAGTATTGAAGATGTTCTCTATTACTGATTGCATTGGTCGTCAGGGTGAATCCATAGTTCAACAGGTGCGCATCAGAGCGTAACGAGAAAAACGGTCCCTGTAAAAATCGAGTTGAAATCAATTCATTCACTCGGTGATTTCACGCAGATGTTTTTATTCAAAACGATTGGATTTTTTTACAAGGAAAACGTGACATTGTAAGAGGTGAAATCAGTTCAATGTTACAAAATGCCTTTGAATGGAAGCACGATATAGCCTACCTTATGGAAAATGGAAATGTGTTGGCCGCCATGTGCAGTTTCGACCAATATTAAAATTGGCACAATTTTCATTTACACGAGATAATCTAGTTTGGACAAGACCTATTTATTTTATTGAGAATTTCACATTAACGTTGCCCTAGTGAATATTTAGAGAAGTTGAAACCCTATTTTGAAGACATTTTGCTGTAATTCCGCGTGTCTAACAGTTGGTTGAACGAGCAAAGGCCGCTTTACACTATCACGATATTCGAGACCAGGGAATGAAATCACTAATTGTGCAAAAAATGGCAGTGTTGGTTTTGTTTACTATATAATCTAATTTGTGGAATAGCAATCGCATTGGTAAGCATGTATTTTCCTGTATGAACGTGAGGATGTTACTACGGTCAGCTGCGTGCGACTGATTTAGTCCCTCCTACATGCGGTGAAACTCCGTCTAATTTCCGAACAATCTAAGCAGGAACAGCATAAAAGGAATTTCAATTGCTACAAATGGATATATTGTATTAAAATGATTTATAAATAAATAATGAGTTGAAGGAATGTTAAGGATGACCCAAAAGGATGCCCACAATTTTAGACAAATGCCCATTTTTGCTTCAATTACTTATTATATTTTGTTAAATTTATTTTCCTCATTGTAGAATTGGTCGTCCACAAGGGTTTCAGCTTTGGTTTTGTAATTTCAAAATGTCGGCTTCTCTGCATGGCTACATTGCATTGCGGGTTGCATAACGTTTGCTTTTAAAATTTCTTCAATTTGTTATCAACAAACGGAACATTTTGAAATTATAAACCGAAGCTGAAACCCTAGTACGCGACCAATTATACTTTGCGGAAAATGAATTCAGCCATTGTAATAAGTATTTGAAGCAAAAATGTGCGCGTAATTGTTTGCATTATGGGCATGCTTTTGGCTAAGCATTAAGGTACAGTTTTCACGGATGCATCGAGTAACGGTTATAACGAGCAAACTGTGTCCGTCCCTTGACACTCCATATAGAGTTCGACTGTAACGAAATCAAGTGCTTGCGAAGGTGGGCTTGGCTATCCATGATTGAACCATGGACCTCACCGCACACACGAGCGATGAATTCAGGAACGCTCCATCAACGTGACCCGCTTCTCCCCCACGCTCCCCGCGTGGAGAATCCACCTGCACTATTTTCAGCCGCCACTTCCGGAACCAATTTGCCATGCGCTGGATATTTCGGGGAGAAGGCGCTTCCATCAAGACGTCCTTTTGGATTCCAGATGGTTGGGCAATCAGCGGCCGTGTTGATGCAAGCGGCGACCGACTATTTTGCCAATTTCTCCAGATGGCAGACATGTGTTTACGTGGGGGGGGTGAGGTGCCGAAAACGGCTCCTCACCAACCCTTGGCCCTCGCCACTTTGGGGACGCGCTATATTTACTTTCCTCGCCGCTTCGCGCGAAATTCCTGCGCGATTTACGAGCCTCAGACTGCTGCCAAGCCGACCTCCGACCCCGGGCCCGCACCCGGAACGGGGATTTGGGGACGCGACCCGAGAGCTTGGCGCCCGTTCCAAATCGGATCCCCTGCAGGGCGTGACCCGGCAACAGGTTGCATGGGAATGCAAGAGCTGTGACTCAGGCAGGCTCGACCTTCGACCCCGGGTTGGAGGGGTGGCGAGCGACCCTGGAGGACCCTGGCGAATCCCACCCTCCTATCTGACGCCTGAAGTTCTCGTTGCATCGATGGCGTTACTGGAAATCTGGGATGAATGCTAGAACACGATGGAGTTGACATCTGCTAGCCTGCTAGAACGATCCAGGGCGTACTGGCAGGGCATCAAACCAGGTTAAAAAGGTATCCTAACTAGGTAGGCACTCCGTTAAGGCCTACCCAAAAGCACGCCCACCATGCTTTAAATTACAGTTTTGCTGTAAATACTTATTATAATTGCTACATTCGTTTTCCCCTTTGTAGAATTATCGTCCGCAGGGGTCTGGATTATTGCTTATTATTTAAAAATGTCCCATTAAAGAAATGTGCTACCTCGGATGCCCATGTTTGGAGATTCTATTGATATAATTTGAAATAATCCCATTTATTTGAATATTTAAACAAAACAATAAACGTGCATTCCCTGATGTC
The DNA here is from genome assembly GCA_034700785.1 of Rossiulus vilnensis. Classification (NCBI taxonomy): domain Eukaryota; kingdom Metazoa; phylum Arthropoda; class Diplopoda; order Julida; family Julidae; genus Rossiulus; species Rossiulus vilnensis. The sequence continues at coordinate 8,992 of JAQIXS010003428.1, read as the reverse complement.
TATGTTAAGAGATTTCATTAATAGGAAAAACTCGTTTTCGGAGGTCCCATATTTTTTTCAAGTTTATTTAATTTTTCAATTTTTTGCAAGTAAATGGGCATTTTAATTTTAATTTAGAAAATAACATACCCTAGGCCATGGCCAACGCTGAGGAAAGTAAATTCAGCGATTATAAGTATTTGACGCAAAAATGTGTAATGTTCATTACAGACAATTTTTCTCAGAATGAAATTGGATGTTTAATTTAAAAAATAATAAAACTGTCTTTCAGTCATTTGAGCTCTTTCCGGTGATTATGAAATGTACATTACTTGAGTAAACGGATTGACCTTCCTACCACATGGCATCTTCATATTTGCAGTAGGATATTGAATTCATTATCCTACACTTTTTTATTTGTACTCCCTGGTGGAAAGATCAGTATAATCAGTACAATTGATATTAGTACAAAGATATTGATCATATACTGCTATTAGTAATAATAAATGTAGAGATATCACTAACCATACTGACATTAGTAGTACTAAAACCACTAGAATACTGATATCACTAAGCATACGGATACCAGGAGTCCCAAAAGTCAGTGTTTATACATATATATAGTGATACCAATAAAGAATCATACTGATGATATTTTCTCCAGGACTATCATTTTCTTCAAACTGGGACAGGACCTTAAAATCAGAACAAGCCCGATCAAAACGGGAAATAGGTGAAGCCTCCATGGTCATTTCGTCAATACTCGTACAGTACATGTGTTTTATCAGTTCATACGAGACATCAGCATATTAAAGCGATAAACTAATAAAAAAGACGAAATCAAAATTTATCGGAATTCTCTGCCCATACAGTACTGTAGTAAAAGCATTGGCGCATTTGCTAAAAGTGTAATACTGCTTCCGGAATTGTAGATCGAACGCCACCTGCTTAAAATGCGAGGTGCATTCGGAGGAAAACTGCAGAAAAAGTGGTCTTTCGTAATGACATGCAAGCAATCAATCTGAAGCAACCCCAAAAAAGTATTTTTGGCCAACATAGGTCGCTTAATAACTGATATTTGGCAATCTAATTACGGACACCCTGTAGATTAATTCAGTCCCAAATTGCCAGTTGTCACGCGTGCTTAAAATCCCGCCTTGAAATGTTCCGTTACACATCCATCAAACGCGTAATCATGATTAAGTTGAATGGGGAGTTGTAGCTATTTTTCAGGTCGCCATCGGCATGCGTGCTTATTGACCTTATGGGCAAGCGCAACTAGGCAAGGCGCCAAGGCTTGGCGCCAGCTCCGAAAACAGGTGGGCGCCTATTACCTTCGAAGCGGTCAGGGCGCAGCGGGGCACCGACAATAAACATGAGGAATTGTTGTTGGCCATCTACTTCAGTTCAACCAATGGCGCCCACTTTTTTGCATTGTTTTTTTAGGATAATATATATATATTTTATAGGATGGTCAGTGAGTATACTGCGTCGATAGTGGAACATCTGTATCGAAATGTGGATGTTTAGGGAAAAATCAAATGTTATGCATGTGAAGTAACATGAACGTTAGATTAAACATTTTACATTAAACATGTGTGCGCTGTATGCGTGTAAATACCGTGTTCAACTCCAGTATTACACGTAGATTCATTTTCATTGTTGTTAACGTTTGAAATTTCTAGGAAAGGAAATATTTCCAGCACATCTGATGTAATGTATTTGTTCTATCCTGGTGAAAAGATTTATATGTGATTCTATACTGATATCACTATGTACATGTACATATACTGTACACAGGCCCGGTGTTTTTTGGAATACAGTAAACCTGGCTTTGATGACCACTCAAGGGACCAGACCAAGTCGGTCAACGTAGTTTGGTGGTCAATGAATGAATTTTCTTTTTTTTTATTTAAGATTATAGTAAGATTAAGATTACCTTCCATACTAAAATTGCACAATCAATATAGATCTTGGAGCTTTAAAAAACTTGTATTTTAAACCTTATTTAATATTTATCAGTATTTCTGACGTGATTTTCTGCAGTACGTATGGCGTCATTTCTAAGCCTTTAAGTTAATTCTTTCGATAATTGCGGTGTCATTTTTTCAGACTTAAAAGTCATTCCTTTCGCTATTTGTTACGTCGTTTATTTCGGTGAATGTAATTTCAGTTCATTCTCTGTCTGGTATTATTTCTTTCAAAAATTATGAAGTCATCTTTTACTTTGATGTTGTTTTCATTTGGCGTTTCTGATATCATTGCCTGCATTTGCGTCATTTGTTATCTCTCATTGTCTATAATGGTGATTTCTTTAATTCCAAAAATTGTCCACAAATTGTGTTATGACACAATGTGTCAAGGGGGAAATGGCTGTGGGTCGTGTGACGTCACGTGAATCTACAGTCAATATTCTGATTATGGCTACCTGTTAAATGAATTATATTCTTAATTTTGCAGTTTTTAACGAGTTTTTAAATTGGAAAAAAAAATGACCAATGAGCAACGTGTGATTTGGAAAATAAAATGATCCACGAATCGACCTAATAATGCAATGTTTACAAACTGTTCAACTATTTAATGCATTAGTGGTCGCTTTCACTCGGGAGTTGCAACTTCCGCTCAAGACAAATAAAACCTGGATGTCCTAGTTTGCTGACCTATACGCCCCCTTTAGTCCATTAACTTCCTATTTCTTTGAACTCGCCCCTCCAACATCGTGCATTCTTTATGGATGTACGGCCACTAATTGCATGCCTACAATTGAAAGGTGCCAAACCATAACTTAAGAAGTGCCAAACAATCAAGTTGTGTGGAGAGGGAAACAACTAGTTTCGTGAAAATTAAAGATCCAGAGACGTTGTACAACATTGGCGTCTAATTACGGAAACAGAAACGAAAGCTTAGTGAAACACTTGCGGTTTTGTCGAAAAGATTCCATAACGTCGTATGTGTCGCACATATAGCACCACCAATAAACGTTCAAAACGTCCTGTTCTTTTGTGGCAAGTCGGGCAACAGTGCAATGATGCCATTCTTTTTTTTTCATTTTGACGTCCAGATTTTAAAAACTCGCTTCTGAAAAGTTTTTGGAACACTGAAATTGTTTCATGGGCTTAGAATTAACCTTTATTTATGTTCACCTGACCAAGGTTTGCTTTCAAGTTCGCGCACAGGATTTGAAAATGGGGGCAAAGGGGGGGAAGATATTCGCACATTAGGGTTTTTGTGGAAATTCTAACAATTTCTGGCTGTTTCTATGGTCATTTTCGTTATATTTTCCTGGAGGGGATTTCATCCCCAAACCCCAATGCGCATGGCCCTGTTTGCTTTAGTGATATTTATTATTTTCTCCTTGGATATCTGCAGTTTTTAGCTTTCAAATGTTTTTTCTACACTTTCCATCCAATCAAGAAATAATTAGGTAATGACTAATAATAACTGATGTTTCACATTAGCATTACGTGACATTGGTGGCACAGTCAATTACGAGCTGAAGAAACATATTAGAAATGGGCACTTACGGCCTTATGGTATGGCTTCCTTCACATGTACAATCACATTTCTGCTCACATGCCTTACGCAAATGTAATGTATGCTAATATACAATGTAAATAATATTTCAATTTCAATATACAGTAAGTTACTGTGGACATAGAGATCCTATCTACACTGTATATGACAACATAGGCTACATGTATGAAAGCAATTGATATGATGTACATCTAGGCTTATAGGGTCGTAATATTATGCAAGAATCTCAAAACATGGATATGATGTACATTTATTTGTATACTTAAATAAATGCCATATATGAATATGAATGGACATATAGGTCCATATGTAGCCAATTTCTTGTCTAACCATACATGTATATTATTCATAGTTACTTTTTCCAATTAAGTAAGTGTCATTGGCGTAATTTATTTCGCGATTTCAAATTCGCTATGCCTTCGAAAAGCACAAAGTACCTTCGATAGGCAGTTTGATATTTCTAGCGTGATTCCGCGATCAACCCTTGCGATATTTGTGAGAAAAATGGCAGAATCCAAGATGGCGGCCGCGCGTGTAATTTTAGATGCAAATGGCTGGGATGAAGCTGGCGTGACAGGGATTTCAAAACAGTGCGATTGAAATGTACACTGCCAGTCCACTCGCTCAGAATTGATGGCATGCTCTGTACACTCTCAGCGCCCTTCCATAGACGGAGACCATCTGTTTCGGGACAAAGATGGCCGCCCTGCGCCTATTATGTCACCGTTTAATGACACTTAACAGTCCTGCGTGCACGTGGACAGTGGAAAAGGCAGATCAGGTTCGGAGAGGGTGGCGAATAAATTTCGCTGCTTTTATTTCCACATGGCTTTAATGGCCAAGGCACATCGTAAATACATGGTTTGGGAATGACGTTGGTGGGTTATCTAGTTCTGGCTTGCTGTATATCAGACAACGATTATCCGGAAATGTAGAAGTGGTTGCCTATTCGGCTGAAACAACAGCTTCTAGCCCAAATCTGAGATAAGGTTGACCCAAAATTATGCCCAACATGCAAAACATTGCACATTTTTGCATTATATACTTATTATGATTTCTAAATTCATTTTTTTACACTAAATTACTCACAGTTTTGCTTCAAATAAGTCTGCATATTTTAATTGATAAATGTATTTATTCCCCTGTAGAACTGGTTGCCCTCTAGGGTCTGAATCACTTCTTGCAATTTGAAACTATCCCGATTAAATATTCGTTAAATAAACTTCGTATGTTGACTGCTGAAAGGCTCTTAGTGCATAAATTTAAGTACTCTTATTTAGTTAAGGGTAATGCGCCAGTAGTCCATTGGTGGAATTTTTTTTGAAGTGCATATGAGTAACCATAATAAGTTGTGAAATGTTTCAACAATTTTGAAAACTGTATCTTAGGATGTAAGTTCCATGCTGTAATTTCAAATTAAATTTTAGTAAATTTACTATTGCACCATACTACTGGTGTTTTGTTAATTTCATTATGTAGTTTATAAGTGATACTGATTAAAATTTACAATACAAATTTTTGAAGCTACAAGATCAATATTGATTTTAAAAATTAATTTTATGTACATGTACATACAATTTTGATATGGGATCAGCAAAGTCAAAGTTCTCACTTCCATTGAAAGAATTTATTCTTAATCAGAATAAAATGTTAAATGAAGAACTTAATAAATACATGTATTCGTAATTTTGAAATGAAAGTCATGATATTTAACTTTGTTTTAGGTGTAAAAATCGATACATTGACAACTTGTTTTGTCCAGTTCTTTGGATGGTTACCATAGCTAGGTTTCACTGAATAAATACATTTAATTTTTTATTATAAATAAATGGAACATTTTCAAGTTATGGGTCAAATACAATAAATACATTCTGAAATTATAATACTAAAATAAGTCATACCCTAGTAAGCAACCAATTCTACATGGGAAAATATACATGTAAATTTAACAGTTATAATAATTACAGTGAATGTAATTAAAGTACACATATATATATTTTTCTTTGCATGGTGGACAACTTTTTTGGATCGGCATTATCCGAAAGGAACCGAATTGGCTTACTACACACATTCATTGTATGTAAATATGTATTTCTGACTCGATCCATGTCACATAAAATAGACATGTGACAATGGGTTGGCCTTCCTATGTTCATAACTTGGGCTTTTCACCTACGCTGTTCTATCCACAATGGTCTAAAATATTCATGGGAAATACATGCATATCAATACTTCTCATAATCTTTCTTTTTGGTGCATGCTCTACTAATATCTATGGTGAACAAGTGTGCAAAACATGGCCTAAATGCATTATACATGTATCTCATCTGGCTACTGGACCTCGCACCAGTTTCTATTGTCAAATTTGTAGATCTGCCGTTGAGAAGCCAAGATAAGCTCGTTCACGTTCGATTTTGAATTGTTTCCATGTTTGGTCTACGCTCGACTTTGAAATTTGCGATTTGAAGGATTACACACATTTTCACTACAAAACCTGATACTGTTTTATTATGCGTATTAGTAAATACATGCATTATCAAAAAATCATAAATGGCATTTTTAAAGCATCATTATACAAGTAAAACACATCGTCTGAAGGCAATCAGTTTTTTTACCAGTTTTATGAGCAAACTAAAATTGTCTCAGACTAAATGCGGATAAAAAGATTCACATGATTGATTTTTAAATCAATGCAAAATGAACAATCATTTTGCGTGGTTTTAGTCAACCGAGCATTACATGTCGTTTCAGTGAAAAAGTTTGAAATCGTTTTCGTTTCATTTATGGACGACCCCCACGCTTGACTGCGCCGAGATTAGCAACAAAACAAAAAACAAACCAAGAGTAAGAAACTGGTGCATCCTGGGAAAACATGGCGACAACCAGTCTGGAAATCGTTTTTTCGACAAATTCCTCAGCTGCTGACACAATACCAAATTGGGACGGTTGTGAGGTTAGTGAATTGACTCAGTTTGGTCTCTTGTCAACACATGGGCAGATATGATGTTCTATGCCTGCACATTCAGTACAATACAGTATACTAAAGATGTTTTTTGTGTTTACATTCGCATAATAGATACTGTATTTAAGCACAAACTGTATAGATTAATCTAATGTAGTTACAACCCATACATGTATCTAGTACCTGGGTTAATGAAATGGTTGTACTTAATAATTGTACATAACATGAAAGATCAATTTATCAAGCACTTAATCACTAACAATGTAGGTCTACATGACGTCATTTATTGATCCAAAAGATATCATTTATTCTACTAAAAATGACTGAAATAGACGTCAGAATGTCGCGCCCCACTGAGGGGCAATCCATAAGGAAGTGGCTCAAAAAGTTCACTTCTTAACTCAACACCTCCTTGAATCCATTATCGTTCAAATTGAGCAACCCCTCACCCTTCTCCGTCCTGTCCTAGGATAGCACTGGTGGTCTAAACGACATTTGTGAAATTACTGGTATTTGGACAGGAAAAAACACAAAATACATTAATGTTATAATGTCCCTGACATACTGCCATATTGTCGCCTTATTGCAATTCTGAATGACGTCACATTTCAATCCAAACTAACGCCACTTTCTTACATAGCATAAAAGTGTAATATAAATGCGTCCTGTTTAAAATTTTCGACCCTTTACCAAGTAATTGACCGATCATTAGATACGGATGAAAATACTTGTAATTAAAAATTAAGTTATTTCGAAAAATTGATCAATATGTACAAACCATCTGTATGGAACAGAATGACGTCTATTCAAAACTGACCTTAAAATAGTGACATATTTACCATCTATTGTGGTTTGTTTGTGATGTCCGAATTAGCTGACCACACCCCTCTAGCCCATGATCGCCCCCAATTTTGTGAACCCACCCCTCCATTGGCGAACGTCCTTTATGGACGGCCCCTGATGTGTAAGGTTGAGGTTGGTCGAAAAATGACGTAGATTGTCGTGGCGCTATGACATCATCCCCAGTCCCATTCCCAGCAATATGGCTAATCCAAGTTTTTGATTTACTTAATACGTTAGAAAAAAATATTGAAAATATAAGTATATTTAAACACTACTGATTTTTTTCATAAAAATGTTTGTTGTCTAATTAAAATCAGCAATAAATGTACGTTTTAGCACATTAATAAACGTTTCTCTGTATATGGTGTACATGTATATGTACCACGCTGTTCTGTATGAATTTGAAAAATACCTCTATAACCCTGGGACATGTTTAATTGGGAGCTCGGGTAATTGGAAACCATAGATTCTGTAAGTGGGAATTTTTAGACTGTTCCGTGAGATCCCATTTATCCAGGTTCGACTCCATAAAAGCAAAGCTAAACGATTGTTTGTCGTTAAAATGTTTGTTCTAATTACAATCAGCAATAAATGTATGCTTTAACACATCAAGAAACGTTTCCTTGCACACACAGAGCACATGCATCCCCCTATGTCTAACATAGGGATCGAACTATGGGACCAGGTTCCTTTCGACCCATTCAAATGGGAAGTCGGGGAATTGGGAAACCTCTGTAAGTGGGAAGTTTCGGACCGTTTATCCAGGTTCGGCTGTATTCGTACTGACATCTACCGTACTTCCACCGATCTTTCCACCAGGGTGTGAGTGAATTTCCATACCAGATTTTCGGGGCAGTGATAGTCCAAGAATCGGTACTCACCTCGATGTTCGGCCTGAAAGCTGGATGTCTAAGCGGCGCGAGGCCTAATCCGTCGGTCGGGGTTCGTCGATCCACGCGCTGGAGCCACCATTGAAGGCGCCGGCCTCCGCAGCTCGATCTTTGTGCGAATCCGAAATGCCAAATCCGATCGGTTTTCAGGCGACGACTGCGAACGTTCGCCTCGGACGAAGTGCAGCTGCGAGCCCGGCTCGGCCATTCCGCGAGACGACCATGGTGGCGAGGCGGAAGCGGGTCCAGCTGATATTCTTCCAAACCGTCGAGATTTCGTGCTGGGAACGAGGGCGAGGGCCAGGTGGTCTCTGTTCCACGCCTGCGAAAAAAGCAGCTGATGAGGCAGCGACGAGATGCGCGGTGCAGGGATGCTGCGAGGGGATGCGGGGTGGCTCAGAAGTCCGGCTCCGTGCGGTTGGATGGATGCACGGGGTTGCCACTGTCACTTTCGATGAGCACCAAGAATGCATCATCCAAAGCGAAGATGAACTTGAAAGTTTGTTTTCATCCTAGTGCTGGAGGAAGAACGTTGCGAAGCCGCAAGCCTCTGAAAGGCGAATTTCCATTGGTCACTTTGGATGATCATCTTGGTTGAATCGGAAGAAATGGTCCAACGGAGGGCAGCCAGGTTTGTTACGGGAAACTATGTGACAGAAATGCTGCACTCTTTAAATTTGGACTCATTGAGAGCGAGACGAAAAAAATTATCTATGGGCTTATTTAAACGTTTCAATCAACCTTCTAATTCGCATCTTGTGTCTCATATTTTCAAGCCTAACAA